>UELU01138943.1:3817-15354 GCA_900490025.1 Megastigmus dorsalis
GTTAAGGGTCATGGCGGGCGTTCCGCAGGGAAACGTTCTTGGCCCTCTTTTATTTATGGTTTTTATAAATGATCTTCCCTCAGTGTTGAGAGCGTCGGAGTATATGATCTTTGCTGATGACACCCAGATCTACTACTCTTTTCCTCCAGCCGAACTACGCGAGGGCATCGAGACGATCACTCGTGACGCAAATGCTGTGGCCGACTGGGCTGCCACAGATGGCCTTCCTCTGAACCTCGGGAAGACCAAGGTGATGCTTTTAGGCAGCGAGGCGTTCATCTCCCGCATAGACCTTGAAAGCATCCCAAAAGTTCATATTCTCGGGGTTCCAATCCCATACGCTTCCCAAATAAAAAATCTTGGTGTCCCCATTACCCTCACTCTCAATTAGGCGCCCCACATCAATCAAATCGTAGGCCGTGTGTATGGCACCCTGTGCTTCCTTAGGCACTCACATATACAGCACCATGGACGGGAGCCTGGCGAAAATCGTTCACCGACACGGCCTCAAACATCTTGAACGCCTCCACGCCACCGTCCTTCAACATCAACAACATCGCGAGGTACAAGGCCGACCTACGCGAGGAGCTGCTGCAACGTGACCACGATGACTGAGGGCAGAGGGTCATAGACGAGGGTCTTCATTGGATGCCTCCACTATCCTTTCAAGCACTACGCCGAGAGACGAGATGACCACTGCGCGCGAGAAGAAGGTGGTATCTTATTCGTCAAGAAGCGCAATGACGCAATTAGTTACTTAGTTTCATTTTATTTAAAGCCAACTAAATTTAAAAATCAATCTAGTCAAATTCAGAGAGTCACATTAAAATGCTTCAATGTTTTTGTTCTATAATATTTATATTTTTATGTTTTAAATTTTTGAAAAATTGTTTTATCTTGGTTTTAATTTTTTGTTTTCTGTGTGTATGGCACTGCACAACAGTTTTTATTTTTAATTTCATTGTTATGTAAATACTAATGTACATTTATATGCTCTTGGACCACATGGGTTTCTACCTTCCGGCTCCAATAAAGACAAATTCAATCAATCAATTCAATAAATCTCTCTCTCTCTTTCTCTCTCGCACGTGTAACTCTTTCTCCTTATCAAAAATGCTGTCATTTTTCCCTTTCTCTCTTTATTAAAATCGCTGATAATTGCTTTTGAGGTGAGTTCTTTCTTCTTCTTTTATTAAGTCTTGGTGTCTCAGTCGTTGCTTAGCTTTCCGTCAGGATGCTTCTGGAGCTAGATCTCCCAAGCGAGGGAGAACTATCTGAAGTATTACAGGCAGAGCCGACGGAACCGGCGGTCATTCCGTTTGTTCCATACGACGTTCAAGAAGCGATTGAGATATGTAGACGGCAGCCCTATCCGGTAATAGTGTCGAATAGGTGCGCGTTAATAGAAGTGCTGCTGTGGACCAATTGTTGGCGACTCTATACAAATTGATGTGTTCGACGAGAAAACTTTAAGTGTTCTCTTAAAAATCCAGATTTGTGACAGTTTAGTATCGTATGATAGAGGCGAGAAGTTTAATATTTTAATTTGACAGTGTTAAGTCAAGTGTTTAAGTGATTAATTGATTATGTTGGAGGAGGAGGAGAACTGGGACCTGGAGCCTGAGTGGCCCTGGCATTTTCAAATGGAAATTCGGTTTTTCATCCCAGCCTAGGAGTCCGACCAGGCCTCGGGATACTGTTCCCTCGACTAGGGAAGGTAAGGGCCATATAGCCTACTCTCTCTCTCTGTCTCTCTCTCTCTCTCTCTGTCTCTCACTCTGTCTCTCCCTCTCTGGATTGGCGGTTCGTCTGGTTGCTGCTCGCCACGTTCTTGGCAAATTCGACGTCGCTTCTTCAACGGAAGGGACGTAGTGTGAGACATTATCATCGTTGGATGCTCGTCTGCTCGTGGCATTGGAGATGGGCTGTTTTTTGGCCGTGAAAGTGAGTACTCTTAAGTTTTTCTCGGCTGCCTCAATTTTCGAGGTCAGAGATCGAGCTCACAAAGCGCCTACATTTTTTTGCTGAAAACTGGTAGCCCTGCTTAAAATTTCTAAAATTTTTATTCTAAGGATTGGCTATACTGCCTTAACTCTTCGCTGCGTCCTTCGCCGCACTACTTGGCGCCTGCGCAGTTTTCGCACAGGTTTCATGTGTCATAGCCTTTTCTGCCCTCTTTGAAAACTTTTCTGCATGACCAACTATCCTGTAGTCACGATTTCTCATTGTTCATGTTAGATGGCACCAGGTATATCCTGTTGCGAGAGCCCCCGCTAGGTGGCGACGGCCAAATCCGTGACACGCGGGAGACGTGGCACGAAACGGGTTACATATATGACCGCTTTCTCGTGTATCTCCGTGCCGGGAAAAATTTATATCTTTTGTTTTTCTACACTACATCAATCTTGCATGTGCTTGGCATAAACAATGCACTACTAAAAAGGCTTTAATAAACTTTTGCCTCGTGGATGCATGCAGCACTGATTAAAGTTAACCCCCAGTCCTACGGATATAAGTTTTTCGTGGATATGACTATGCTTCTGGGCTTCTAAGGCATGCTAAATAGGCGGCTCACGGAGTGTCCCATCTGCTCACTGCCGGTTACGCGGTAATCGGGCTCTGCCTAATCGTTTGTAAGCTGCAAAGGTCTATTGCATGCCGAGTGCTGCACGCCAGAGCTCTTCATCTCGTCTCGCACTGTGCGCTGCTGCGATACATCAATCAAGCCACCAATTACTATCGACGCACAGGCAACGCCTCCCTCTACGACTAGCTCGGGAAAGCGACTTGGCTCGCCTATTTCCCCGACTCTGCTGCAGTCAAACAAGCACTACCGCACGCGCTCGGTTTCTGCCGGTCCTTCTTGCGATCTATCTCACGCAGAATCTACCGACATGCCGTAGGGTTCCGGGTTGGACGATGCCGACACTCCGCCATCGTGGTTTTCGAAGTAGTCTTCTTTATGGGCAGCCGAAATAAAAACATCTATATCGGATATTCGGCGTGATATGGCCGAGCTAAACGCAAGCATCCGTGCTGATCTGAACGAGACACGCGCGGCGGTTTCAACGCTTGTGACGCGAGTACAGGCGCTCGAGAGCGCTGAAGCGGCACGCAGCACGGAGCACGCCATGTGTGACGGTCAGGATGCGTGTGAGGTTCTGCTCACCGGTATACCGCGCGAAATTAGACTCGCTGACACCACGATCTTCAGACGTCTGCTGAGTTTCTTACAGCTTCCACTCCTCTTGGGGTCAGTTTGCTGTTGCGCGAGTGGCTTCCGTCAAATGCATCGTCGGCCACGACCTCTGCATTAACTGCTGCCTTGCTTGCAGCCACCACTCGCGGGGTTGTGCTGCGGATGGCTTCGTCTGGGGCGCGCAACCTTATTATCTCGCGCTCATCTAAATTAAAGGGCCGACAGTATGACGAAATACTGGGGGAGAGGGGTGGTGGTCCTCTTTACATACGTGCACTTTGGCCCAAGAAAATTCACTTGTTTCTTGGCAAAGCATATGAGGCTCAAAAGCGGCTCAACTATGCGCGACCGATTGTCAAAAATCTCATAGTTTATATGAGGGTCACGCCGAACGGTCCTCTTCTAACCGTTCACAGCGAGGCTGATCTGGCAGCTCTTCAACCAGCCCCACGCTCAGTGTAAGGTTTTTTAAATCTGCCGTCATCTGTTCCTGTATCTTCGTCTCCATCATCTTCACGCATCGCGCACCCACCACGAAATTCATCACTGTCAAATGTCTTTCACGTCAACGTTAACCGTCTAAAATCACACTTTTCTTTATTAGAGGCACATTTCCTCGGTCGGTCATGCGATGTCTTGGCTGTCACCGAGACTTTCCTCACTGATCTAGACTCAAATTCAATACTGCAGGTACCCGGATTTGTCTTTTTTCGGCACGATAGGAGGGGTAAAGAGGGGGGCGGTGTGGGCGTATACGTGCGAGACCACTTTAAAGTCAAAATTCTCGCCTCTTCAGAGCCCTGCTTCCTCAATGCACCGGAATTTCTCATTCTGGATCTTTCCCACAAAAACAGAGCGCTCCTTTTTGCCGTTGTGTACAGGCGCCCTCATGCCGCATACCTTGAACTATTTTTCAATGTTTTGTCGTCCTTTTTACCGTCGTATACAAATGTTATTTTAACGGGCGACTTTAATGTCAACATGGCTGTCTCCAGCGCTGCCTCTGCTCACCTGCAATCTCATATCGAGTCACATTCTTTATAGCTGGTTCCCTCAGAACCAACTCACCATGCAATCTGCCAAGATTTCATCTCCCATACTTGGCTTGATCTCTTCATAATAAACGATATTACTTCTCAAATTTCTTATAATAAATCCACATCCCCATTCATCGCTGGCCACGACATCATCAACATCCTCTCTAAATAATTCTATTCGCCTCCACTTGTAAATAGATCAATAATCACACGTTCATTACACCGCATCATCCCCGACCGCTTGGCCAGTTCCATCATTTCACATTCTTCAATCACTTTTCCGGCAGAGTCGGATTTTTCGCGTGTTTCGTCTCGTTCTGTCCCTAGTTATATTACATCGCCTGTTTCGAATATCGACGTAAGCGCTTTTACACACAATTTAACCAAAATTTTTCGAAATTCTTTTGATGACGTTATCCCCGTTCGCACTGTTTCGCTTTCCACCTCCCGTAAGCCCTGGGTTTCGAGCGAGATAAAACTACTTATGCGGGAGAGAGACAAGATCTACCGTGTAACCAAGCGCTCCGGCAACTTCGCCGACTTCCTGAGATTCAAATCGCTTCGCAGCAGTTTTCGAATAAGCTGGATACAGCCAAAAATAAATTTTTCGCCAACAAACTAAAGAATGCTACAGATGCAGCTGCGAAGTGGCGTGAGCTCAGGCGGATGGGTGGAACCGGTGAACCGCGCGTGACACCATTAAATTACTTTTCATGCTCAGACCTCAATAAGCACTATGCCGGTGTCACAGCGCATTTGCCTCCCATCTCTCTCAAATCCCTCCAAAGCCTGCTCTCGCCTGCCAGCGACGAAGTGCCTGCCGATATGAGTGCTCGCTTCCATTCCGTCCCAGTCTCAACTCGAGAGGTCTTACAGGCCATAAATAGCTCCTCTTCCTGCAGCAAGGGTCCAGACGGTATCTCCTGGCGCATGCTAAAGCTCGCTGCGCCAACTCTCGCTGCCCGAATCATCGATCTGTTTAACCTCCCGCTGAGCTCTGCCTTTCTCTCACCACTGCCAAAAAAAGCAACAATGACATCCATGTCAAACACTCGTCCTATCGCGCTTCTCTGTGAAATTTCAAAGGCCCTCGAACACGTTGCACACAAACAACTCTCTCGGCACCTCGAATCGTCCGGCCTCCTCGATTTTCGACAGGCAGGTTTTCGCCGTGGACACAGCACCCTGACTGCACTTCTTGGGGTACTTGACGACTTTAGGAGAGCAATCGATAGGCGCATGCTTACGGCGCTAGTATTGTTCGATTTTTCCAAAGCGTTCGACATGGTCCCCCATACCCTTCTCCTGCAAAAGCTGAAGCGCATGATGTGCTCCGATGCAGCTCTAGCATGGTTTTACGCGTATTTACACGACAGGCTCCAGGCGGTGGTCCATGCGGGTGGCTCAACATCCGAATGGCTTAAAGTCATGGCTGGCGTGCCCCAGGGAAGCGTTCTCGGCCCGCTTCTTTTCATAGTCTTCATAAACGACCTGCCTTCGGTGTTGAGCATTTCACGTCACATGATCTTCGCTGATGACACCCAAATTTATTACTCCTTCCCACCATCCAGCCTGCGTGACGCTGCGCTCCCTACGGCACTACCGCCTTCTCTTTCATTTTCACTCTAAAAGAGCCTGGTTGAGAGCTGCGTTTTTTCTTATCTTAATTACGCTTGTGCTGTCTATAACGACTTAGACAGAACTCGCAACACCAGGATTCAGCGAGCACTTAATGCGTGTGTGCGCTTCGTGTGTGGTAATGTCCCTCGTTTCGGATATGTCACCCCACACAGCATTAGCCTGGGCTGGCTCTCTACTGCCAGACGCCGTGAGCTCTTCATAGGCTCGTTGGCATTCAACATCTTGGCGCATAGAAACCCAGAATACCTTGCCTTCAGGTTCCAGCGTATGAACATTGATGTGCTTGCTCGCTCCTCGTCTAGGCTTCCTCGTAGGGCTCTTTCCTTCGCAGCTCCGAGAACTGAAGCGTGGCGCCGCTCTTTCACCATCACGGCCTCTGATATCCTCAACAAGTTTCCACCGCCCCCGTTCAGTCCATCAAATTCAATAAGATACAGGGCTGACCTTCTCGAGGAGCTGCAACGGCGCGATCTAGCCGACTGGAGGACTAGAGTCCTGAACGAGGGCCTCGAGGTGGCACCAATCTAACATCATCACCACTATCGAACAGCAAAAAATCATTGAGAACATCAAGAATCATCAAGAACATTCACATTTATTTTTTTCTTTAATCATTTTTTAACTTCACGCCGATAATCAGCAAAACTGCAATGCTATTCTATTTTCTTTTAATTTTCAAACTTGTAATTTTTTAAATTTTTAAGTGTTACTTGTACGTATTGTAAATAATGTTTTTTTTGGGATATTGTTACCTTATTTTAATGCATTTTTTAAAAAAAATTTTATACGCTCTATACTGTTGTGGCCGAATGAGGTTTTACCCCCCCCGGTCAAATTAATGTCTCTCTCTCTCTCTCTCTCTCTCTCTCTCTCTCTCTCTCCCAAGTAAAATAAATCTAAAGTAAATTCGATCTCTTCTATAACACTGTTTTATTCATAAAATTTAATTTTAATGAAAAAAAATTTTTCAAAATTTGAAGACCGAATATTTTAAAATTTTGCTCGATCTCGAAAACCAAGCGAAATACGGCAAAATGGACAAAATTTAAAATATTTATTTCGATCGGGAGAGTGAGAGAGAGTGTTTGTGCGTGTGCGTGTGGGAGAGAGAAATAGACGGATTAAAGTGCATATGCGCTGGACGTGATGACTCATGCTCCAATATTTATTTCACTCTGGAGAGAGAGAGAAAGATAGATAGATAGATAGATAGATAACTTTTATTTTGTTATAAAAACAAAAATACAATATTTTATAATATAATATGACATAAATCAATGAGCAATATAATAAATAAGTATATCACAGTCAATTTTCATCTTTTTAGTAAATAATGCTCAAGTATAAATCAGTCTTCATTATCTATTACCGTCATCCTTATAAAATAAATACATTACAATAAAATATATACAATCAACGGATGACATCCCAGTGTGCATTACGTAGTGCCTAGGCATCCAGGTTGAGGAGGTATTGATAGATCGCCGTCTTGAATCTGCGCAAAGATGGAAGGTAGCGCACACAATCAGGGAGAGAGTTCCAAAGGTGCGCACGTTGCACCTGGAAAGATCTTATACTAGCTTCAGTACGCACCCTCGGTATCGAGAGTTCTTTTGCAACACCCCTGCTAGCGCACTTGGGCCGGTATTTAGTAAAAAAGGCCGCTAAATATTTAGGTTCATTTATCCGGAGGATCTTGTATAAAAGAATTGCGGCAAAATAATTCCTCCGAGCATCGACACGCAACCAGCCCAGTTGCTTCCTATAGGGAGTGATGTGCTCATCCATCCTAGCACCATAGATAAATCTAACACCCATATTGTTCAGTCTCTGTAGTCTGGTTTTCTGTTCAGATGCATCAAGACACACAACGGAGCAATAATCAAGATGAGGAAGGACTAAGGCCTCTACTAACCTTCTGCGCAAGACCTCGGTGGTGCACCGTCTAATAAACCGTAAACTATAGAGAGTTCTATTCACTTTTTTCGTAACTTGATTTATATGTGGCTTCCACGTCAGTTTACTATCCAGTGAAACTCCGAGGCTCACCGCAGTATCACTAAAGGACACGCGCGCCCCTCCCCCAACTCAACACATGACAAACCGGCTTTATACAAATCATTAACATAGTTCACTGGACCGAACATTATCACTTGGGTTTTACCAGCATTGAGCGCGCTCGGCCCATCGGGACACGGACTGTGCTACTTCGGATAAGTAATCGACGCCCTCCTGGAGTCTTTCCACAGGAACCTGCAGATAGACCTGAAGGTCGTCAGCATAAAGTATGTGCTTGATGATCTTAGTGTCAAAAGTCTCCCGCAGGTCATTGATATAAATACTGAAAAGCAAGGGGCCAAGGACTGAACCCTGAGGAACACCCAAGTTAGTTTCTAAATAATCAGAAGAGCCATTAGTTTTAGAAATATCGCACTGCGTGCGACCCTGAAGATATGACTTTATCCACAGTAGTGCAGTCCATGAACAGCCCAAATCACATAGTTTTATTAATAGTCTCGTAAGCGAAATAGTATCAAAAGCCTTGCTGAAATCAAAAAGCATCAGCAAGGTAATCATCCTTCTATCAATGCCCATGCGGATGTCGTCAGTTAATTTAAGCAGGGCTGTCTGTGTACTATGGTGTTGTCGAAACCCTGCTTGCAGCGGATCGAGAATGCTATTAGCTGACAGATATGCTGTTATTTGGGAGTGTGCAATCTTCTCCAGCACCTTGGAGAGAAAGCACAGCAAGGCTATTGGACGAAAATCTGAAGCAGAAGATAGTGCAGTAGTTTTTTTAAGAGCAACAAGCTGTGCTCTCTTCTAGGCACTAGGGAAGACTCCCTGAGCAAAGGAGGAGTTGAAAATACGCACAAGATGTTCACCTATCATTGGAAAAGCCTTCACAATTACACTCTGCGGGATGCCATCCGCACCCCTGACTCTGGAGGAGAAATTCGAGATGGCTAGCACCACATCGTTGAAATTGATAGGCTTAAATGAAAAGCCGTCCTCAGAGGCAGCCAAAATTACACTCATAACATCATCAATATTATCATCAGGCGCGACTGAAATCGCCGCAAAGTGCACGTTGAGCTCATCCGTATCAAACCCATGCAAATCCTCCTTACTCTTTGGCAGTAAACCAAGATTTCGCATCTCCCTCTACATATCCTTTTTATTATCCAGCGCATCCAACAATTGATCACGAAGGAAGGAGGTACGATTTTTATCCATGCGCTCCTCGACTTCACGACGAAGACGCAGGAACTCATCAAGAAGTGTAGCATTCCTGGTCCGCTTGTACCGTCTATGCGTAGCGTCACGTTTGTTTATGACCTACTGAAGCTCGGGACCAATCCACGGATCTTTACCCTTTCTCGGGACTATTGTTTTTAACGGCGCCAATTCATCTATAGCTTTATTTAAATTAGAACCAAGGCATTCAAGCAGCTCATTCAAGTCACAGTCAAGGTCACGGGAAGCAAAAGACGACCAATCACAGTCATGCAACAGTTCATTCAACTCCACAGAATGAATTTTGTAATAGTCCCTGTAACTAAAAGTTTCACAGGGAGGAGAGGAACAATGTAAACCTATAGTAACATCAATAATATTGTGCCTGCTGTGAAAGGTCGTCAAATTGTTACCAAAGTCAAGTACCGTATCGTTATCATCCACCATTATTATATCAATCCAGGTGTGAGAAGTCGAAGTACGATGCGTCGAACCGTGCTGGATGATTTTCAGCGAGAGTTCATCAGCAAGGCGCCGAATGAACCTCGCATCATCAGATGCCGATAAAAGATCTGCATTAAAATCACCCATAATGATTTTATGACTATAGTCTCCACAGAGACTACGAAGACAAGTTCAAAAGTCAGGATCATTCTGAAAAGCAATTTTAGGTGGTCTATAAATGACACGTACAAAAACTGGGGGGCAGTCACCCTGCTGTACGGAACACATGATGTGATCAGGAATACACGGCCTACCAGAACTGGAACTTTTAGATTTATCATGAATCGTAACCTTAAAATCATTACGCACATACAGGGCAACCCCACCACCATTAACATTGCGATCCTGACGAAGGAGACTATAGCCATCGATCGAAATGAGATCATTGTCGACAACTGGGCCAAGCCAGGTCTCAGCAACTCCCAAGAGGTGATAGGACGGATCATCTGCAAAAAATTGACGGACTTGCACAATGTGAGTTCTGAGTGATTTCACATTGAGAAAGGCCGCTCTCAAACCTCCACCCTTCACCCCACCAGCGACGACCCGGCCTAGTCACTCAGTAGCAGCCACTCCACTCACCGAAACAGGGTGACCGTCCCCCTTCTCAGCCAAGGAGGAAGGAAGAGAGGGATTGATATCTCTGGTTATAAAATTAGTGAACGCTCGTTTAGATTGAATAATGGTGTGTATAAGCTTGTCGCTGGTGAGACTAACCAAACAAGACGACGGTCTTCTCGAACCAGATGCCGTGCCAAATCTGGTCTCATCTACCGGCTCCCCGACAGCGCACCGCGGCTGAAGGACTCCAACCTCGGTAATGTCCTTCTTATCAAGTGAAGGTAGGACCGTACCAAGCACCGCATAAACATCATCATCTAATTTCGAAATATCTTCGCCTACTATACCATTTATAATAAGTTCGCAGTGCTCAGTCCGCCCCCGTCCTCCACAGTCATCATCACACTGGCGGCGAGCAGCAGCAGATTTGTTTGAGCCGCTAAGAGCAACACACACCTGGGACTCATTACCGCAATCGTTATTCACAAAATCATCATCGAGATGAACATTGTCAGGCTCACGATGTACATTCCGTTTCAAATTGTCATCGACCATGCTGGTTACCTTAATCAATAAGGTGTTGATCTGGTCTTTCAATAACATATTTTCTCTCAATAGCAACGTCCGATCATTCAGGGAGAGGGAGAGGGAGAGAGGGAGAGAGGGAGAGAGGGTGAGAGGGATAGATAGATAGATAGATATTCTTTTATTTGTATAAGTATACAAAAATGACATAACAATTGAATATAACAATACATTTCAGATAATAACTTTTACAATAATACGTTTTATCAGTCTTATAGGAAATTGCATTCAGTCTTTCTATGATATCACAGGCATAATAACTTGATCAGTCTCAGAATCAGTCTTAAAATACGTCTCAAAGCTTATAAGTAATATCACAGAGCGTCTTAGATTAAAAAAACAAATAAATAAAATTACAAAGCAGTCGATATCTATCTTACAACCATTGAAAAATAAAAAGAACATTTACTCAACCCAGTCATTCAATACACACTCACTCCAATAAATACACTCACACTTTTAAAATTGTATAGGGGACAAAACAAAATAAGTTAACAGAAACTCACTTGCTTGCCCCTAGTGCGAGGTGTAAGTCAGTATTTTTGTTCTTAATGATCCTAAGATTATCGCAGGTTTAGTCTTTGAGTGACTAGGAATCGATTTCAAGGAGATATTTGTGGACCGCCGACTTAAATCCGCGCAAAGATGGAAGGTTGCGCAGATTGCCTGGTAGAGAGTTCCAAAAGCGCGCACATTGAACCTGAAAAGATCGCATACCAGTTTCCGTGCGCACTCTTGGCACTGAGAGTTCTTGTGCAACACCCCTGCTAGTG
>UELU01138944.1:4807-52058 GCA_900490025.1 Megastigmus dorsalis
ACTGCGTATTGACTGAGATTGCAACATGTGCCATCCACCTGCTTTTCTATCATTACTCCTATCAATAAATGCATATACATTTTCAGATACAATCAAAATTATTTAAATGTAAATCATGTTTTCATTACAGATATATCCATTACTGGAACTCATTTTTCTTTTTCATAAATTTAGTCTCATACTGATAGATAATTTATATCGCCGGGTAGAACAAAATCACCCCATCTGAAAGAAGCGCTGAGAATCACCCCATTTTAGCGAAGTGGTGAAGAACATGCCGTTTGGGACGTATGCACTTTATTTAACTCAATTTTAAGTTGGCTATACCAATATTTTAATTAATTATTATCATTATTTTAATCAAGCTTTCATTAAGTTATTAATGACGATGACGAGAAAATGACTATAGATGAAATTTTGTACACAGATTAAGTTTTACATAAAAAGCATCCACACCAAGTTTCAGAAGATTAGGGTATTTTGCAGCAGAAAAAAAAATGTTTTAATTTTTCACTTTTTAATATGAAAAAGGGGCTATATTCACTCTGAGAAATCACTAACCTCCCATTTATAAAATCGATTCGAAATCAAAAGGAAATCATGTAATAATCTGAAATCATATTAATTCAATATAAAGTAAAATTAAATAAAATTATATTTGAAATCATTAGAAATCACGAAATCAAATGAAATCTATTCGAAAAATCTAACGATTAGTCTGTGAGCAGAAAAAAAAACAAGTGACGAATTCGCTATTAAACAAAACGCTTCAGGCTGTGTTGTCGTATACGTATAGTCAGTGATCGCCGAGAGCTGCAGTCCGAGCTCCTTGACTTTTGAGAGTTTTGAGAACTAACTTACACAGCCACACGCATGTACTGCACGTACGCGATACCCAACCCAGCTTAAACTTTTTGGTTGTGTAACTTGTACGCATAGCGAAATGCGAATAGTGTCGCCAATTTGAGCACCCAAAACAAAAATACGCAAACGTGAGTGCGTGCCGTGGTACTCATCACTATTGTTAATTGTAATACCTATCTGACGTCTGGCGAGGCTCTATACTGAGATCTGAGCTTCTTCACTCTGTCCATACATTACAAACCGTCCTGTTATTTTTACGTTTTGATTACTACAGTGCATTAACCTGCTTACATCGGTCGGCATCATTTATCGTTAAATTTATATTTAAAAAAAGTAAATCGACATGTAGGATATTATATATTCAAGTAATTACCAATTAAACATTAATTTGAGTTTCTCGACAAATGATTCGAATCTATTAAATGTAAAAAAGTAAAATAAGTTATTTTAAATAGATATGTCAGAGATAAAAATACAGTGCCTTATTTTATTGAAAGCCGTTTCTCAGGATTTCAAGTTTCTTTTTCTATTTAAAACCATTCGTAAGAGAATAATGCAATAAATATTGTAAAATAAGTTGAAACATGTATTGTAAGCATATAAGAAGTTCTAAGCCGACAGGTACAGGATAATGTATTACTTTATAAACATATATAAATTAAAAAAATAATTAACATATAAATTAATAAAACAAAATAAATAAAATATAGGACTATATATTATATATATATAATATTATACTTGAATGAATAATTTGAGGATATTATATTTAGAAAAATCAAATTTTTGATAAGGCAAAGGAGTTATAACACATAACCTATAGTAATTTATATAATTAATAAGTAGATTTACGGATATTTAAAATCATAACAATAAAAATATATACTCAATGAACAGACTTTAAATTTTATCTCATACAAAAAGTATATATTAGATAAAATAAAATAATAGAGATTTAGAATGCTGCTAATTTATTTTCAAAAGTAAATTTGGATAATACAAAATATAAATATTATGAGGCAACACGCGGCGTGAGCCCGCGCGAGAATAGTAGTACGTACAGTTACTTTTTTTTTCGTTTTTTTACTTATTTTAAATTTCCCTCTCTGGAACTGCCACTTTTGGTAACCCTATAATTGCATATATGGCGGATCCGCGGATGGCCTAATGTACATAGATCAAAAAGGTCAATAAGCAAAAAAAAATTGACATAGTAGGCAATATACCTACCTATCCGACCGGCGACCGTATGATATAGATTTAAAAAAAAAAAGACGAATCTGAGCGAATTCTTTGCTATAATGTAAACAAATAATTGTAGCCCAAAACAGCTTTAATTTTATTCCGTGCAAAATGATAACCTAATTCACCTAATTATAAGTACAAAAATATTATTCTTTAATAAAACATGAATGAAATATTCTTAAATTTAGTTATAAATACTTAGCACACAGGAAATTTCAGTACCTAAAAATAAGGTAATATATTTCATTGTAAACAAAAGAATTTAATTGAGTACATGCATTAGAATTTATAATTTTATAACTACCTTTATATTTAATGTGAATTCCATATTTAATCATATTACTATAAATAGCATCGTATTAGTAAGGCAAAAGAAATCTTAATATATTATTATACGGTTACAATATTGTTATCTTATAAAGTTATATTTTTCTTATTTTTCATACTTAATATTAGTATACTTAATTTTGATTTAATCACAACTTCAAATATTATGATTAATAATTCAGCATTTATTTATAAATGAACATTATATGTTTTTCAAGTAAATTAAATAAGCGCATATTACCTATAAGTGCATATTATATGAATCACTTCAAAATATTGATAATCGATTCTAAATATTTTTTTAAATTCTGTTTAGCAGGCACAATGGAAGAAGTACAGGAGCTAATAGAGTTATCTATGAAGAAAGCTTTGGATCATGATGCTAGGGGAAATATTGGTCAAGCTTACGCTTATTACACTGCTGTATTAGAGTTTAGTCCATCTAAACGAAAAGAACTTGAAAAAAGATTTACAACTATCTTATGTATTTATAACAACTTATATATTATAAATTATTTTATTTAAAATTCTTAAGATTACTTAACAAATATTACAATCGTAGGTGAATGGGGCATTTATTTGGAGAAAAATAATCGTAACGAAGATATCATAAAATGCTACAAAAATTCACTTGAAATTTTTCCAAAAAATCCAATAATGCTTAATAATTTTGCTGCACATCTTTTAAAGTAATGTACAATTTTTAATTATTTTTTAAAATATATATATATATATATATGCGCTTAAAAAATTTGTAATATTCATGTCAACAACTTTACTTTTTATCTTAGAAATGAAGAATGTCTTAAAGCAATAAAATATTTACAAAGAGCATTAGAAGCAGATAAAAATTTTTTACCAGCAGAAAGAAATTTACAAAATGCCTATAGCATGGCTGTTGACAGATGGCATTTTTCAATGTTAAATGACAAAAGTAGAAATCATGCTTTCGATCAAGCCATTAGAAAAAAAATACATTTAGGCTATGATACTGTTTTAGATATAGGAACTGGCACAGGGTTATTGAGTTTATATGCTTATAATGCAGATGCCAAAACAGTTTATGCATGTGAGTATTCACCAGTAATGTATGATATTGCAAAAAAAGTATTTCATAAAAATAAAGCTGAAGATATTAGACTTATTTGCAAAGCATCATCTGATTTGGAAATTCCTCAAGATATACCTGAAAGGTTTAAGAATCTTCATTGAATAATATTATACTAAGCCATTTATTTTCTTTCAATGCATTATAATTTGCTATTATAATTTCAGAGTGAAGCTGATAGTTACAGAAATATTTGATGCAGCTCTATTTGGAGAATTAGTTATTCCAACATTGATTGATGCACATAAAAACCTTTTGGCTACTAATGGTGCAGGAATTATTATACCTATGTGTGCAACATTATATATAGCAGCAGTAGAATCAGAATATATTCGATTTAGAGCATCTGTATTGTTTCATCAATTAGAACATTTTGAATCACTAAACTTTCATAAGATATTTGTTCTTCCTGATGAAGATTACTATGACACAGAGAATTTAGAAAATGTTAATATAAATTACATTACAGAGCCAAAACCAATACTTAAAGTTAATTTTAATGACTTAGATGAGTTGAATCATTTTAGTGAAGATGGAGTCAAAGAAGTGATATCAGCTGTGTGTCGTTATAATGGTATAGTTGATGGTTTGGTGGCTTGGTTTAAGTTAAACCTTGATGAAGATATTGTACTAGATTCATCTCAAGGAGAATCTTGCTGGCAATTGGCAGTTTTTCCTACATTTCCACAGAATGTTATATCAAATGATAAATTAATAATGACTGCACAAATTTTAAATGGAAGACTGAAATGTTCTTATTCATTAGATGTTGAGAATATAAATATGCATGACAAACTTGTTTATCAACTACCAAGAGATGTCATTATGTTTTTAAATGACAGAGAATATACAAAATCTTTGATTGATGTAGCAAATTCCAAAAAACAACAGTGTATCAGAACAGTTTATGATGCATGTCCTTTTCCAATTTACGGTTTAACATTATTAAAGGAAAATCTTAATTGTGAAATTTTATACTACCAGACAAATAATGATGCATTGAAACATTTTATTGAACATATAGTTCACAAAAATAATATTAATGGAACGGTTCATTTTGTTTCTGATTTTAATGAAATAGATTGTACATTGGATGATATTTTTATACATAATTTTGATATAAAGGGAGAGTTAATAGACTGGGGTCAGCAAAGCTACCATGAAATTTATAGGTACGTATATGGCAATTCTAGTATTCAATTTGAAGTATAATAAAAGAAGAATTTAAAATCGAATTATTTTGAAAAATTATTTTAAAATAAAAAAAGGTAATGATTAATTTGCCATTGTATAGTTGTTTGTTAAGTTCAACTGGTACTTTACTTCCGGATAAAATATTTCTCATGGGTCAACTGGTATATTCCGAAGAATTACCAAAAATGGTTTCCGTTAAAGATGAAAATCTTCAACGATGTACTACATCTACACCATCAGTTAGTAAAAGTTTATACTTACTGCTTTAAATAATTATTATACTTAAACTAAGTAATGATTTATAACATGATTTATAATTTTAGGTTTCACCAACTGGAGCTTTTTATGATGAAAATGGTGAATGTAGTTCTACAGAAGAAATAAAACGTCAAAATTCAACAAGTTTGAAATATATAATAGCAGAATATATAAACAAATTTAAAGTAATAAGAGCTTGCACATATATTTTTTAAGAATAACTATTTTTAAATTAAAATAATAAATTATTTTTTAGATAAATCAAGTGTTTGATTTGAATTCAAGTTTATACAAGTATGAAGTTTTATCAGATGTAAAAGAATTAATTGAAATGGATATGTCAGAAATGAAAGAAGAAATTATCAATTTTGGGAAAATTAATACAGAAAAAAGTAAAGATATCCCCAATGCTTTAATATGTTGGTACAAAATCTGTATAACTCATGATGTTGTGCATGAAACGAGAAGAAATAATTCTTTTATGAATCACATGGCCATAGTCTTTGAAAATGAATTGGAAGATAAAATTTTAAAAGGTGAAGATGTAAATATTAATATTCAACAAATGCGTGATTTAGTAAGAATAACCATAGTATAATAAAAATTTGATTTGAGTAAAAATATATTTATTTTTTCCTACAATATATTACAAGTTTTAAATAGATTTGCAGCCTTATTAATCACAGTCACCATAAATATGTAAAAATTATTTAGAAGTATGTAAAAAAATAACTATAGCACCATTTTATAATTAAGTATATATAGGGACTAAATTTTACTAGGAATATGGATGAGAAACTTAGATATGTATCCAGAAATCCTATCAGGATAATTATTATGTACATCATGATTTCCTTTAACATTAATAACATTTACAAAATTAAAATTGTTCAACATACATAATATTTCTAAGACTTTGGTTTCCTTCAGAAATGATAAAGAATCATTTGCGAAAATCAGCAATGTTTCAACTTTTATTTGAGTGAGTAAATGTAAAAATTGATCTATGTTTAGATGAGGATTAATACGTATCTTTGCTCTATAATCTCGATTATAAGAGTATAAATCATTGTCGATTTTACTGACTGACCTTTCAAATATAGCTTTTGCTGCTTCTGAACATAATGAAAAATTTCTTAAATTCTTAAGAGCATACATTACTTCTTCTTTAGTGTAATAATTTGGCTTACGTAGTTTATATCCTTCAATAGCAAAATCATGTTCTTTCTTAATTATAGAAATAATCTCATCATTTGAAATTGGTAACGGAATTATACTATCAATTAATATTAACTTTTTTATTCTATCTGGATAAACTATAGAAAATAAAAAGCCTATTTGAGCTCCAAAGCTATGACCAATATAATATGCATGTTTCCATTGCAATTCATCAAAAACATATCTTATTGTCAGTACATAATTAAAAAAATTCAGTAATACTCCAGGTTCAAAATGAGAAGATAATCCATGGCCAGGTAAATCGATGCAAACATAATAAAAATGATGTGGTAACTGTGCTATCAATCTGTCAAATGCTCCAGCATTATCCAGCTTTCCATGTACCACTAGAATCGGAGTATCGTTTGCATTGCCCCATGTTTTTGCTGCAACGTGACCCCAAGGTACTTTGAAGTGCAATACTCCTCCATTTTTAGTTTCCATTTCTTTTATAAAAGATATTATCGTACAATAATTACATAATCTTTTATATGTGAATTCATTTTCTTTTATTTATTAAGAATTTAACATACCTTTTGTTAAAAAATTTTAATCCTCGAATACTTATATTATTGTTAATAGTATTGTGTACAGTAGAATAAAGACTTATTATTTCACTCACTCATCCTAAAATTTTTTAAACAAAAACTATTCAAATTTATAATTTGAAAGGTAGTCTTTGCTTATCTTACTTCGTGTTTACACGAGTTTATGTAATTTTTATGCATGTCAATTGTGTCAGGGGGTTATTCTCTAACTATTTCACTGGTGAGATAGGCATATTTCTCTTTAAAGAAGCGCTCCGATTGGTCAAAACAGATCATCTCACAAGTGAGATAGTTAGAGAATAAGCCCCCAGGAATCAAATCTCAAATCGACCACTCTATAACCTAAGCTTATCCATGAACTGCATATAGATACATCATATGTATACCTTCCTAATAATCCTAATACACATACGTGCATATATCTAATAAAGAATATATATACATCGATATCAATCAATGACTTTATATTTTATTTATTTTATTTTAAACAAATTTTAACAGGCAATAAGAAGGGTATGCCCTTTTCAAAGAATGCTGGGGGTTATTCTCTAACTATCTCACTTGTGAGATAATCTGTTTTGACCAATCGGGGCGCTTCTTTAAAGAGAAATATGCCTATCTCACCAGTGAGATAGTTAGAGAATAACCCCCCTGATAATGTACTTATGGGATTTAGGAACAGTTATCTGTAAAATTATTTTTGGTATTTACCATCCGAGAATATTTTTTACAGAAATAAATATTTCGTTCATGATCAAACTATTGGAACTGCTTATGCAACTGAATTAAATTTCAAAAAATGAAGGGCGATCGATACATTGCAATTTTGACCAAAAATGAAAAAAAAATTTTGGAAATTTGTTTCGTGAATAATTGTTAAAAACTATTTATAACTATTATAAAATGTCGGAATAGAAACATTAATATAACAATTATAAACAGTTATAAACAGTTTTTAACAGTTACATGCATTTAGTAATAGTTTCCAACAGGTATTAACAGTTATTAAATTTATAAATTTTTAAATAAATTTAAACAGCCAAAAGTTTTTAAAAAGCGCATGAACTTAGCTATAGTAAATTAAAATAATAAATTATTTTTTAGATAAATCAAGTTTTTGATGTGAATTCAAGTTTATACAAGTATAAAGCTTTATCAGATGTAAAAGAATTCATTGAAATGGTTGAGTCAGAAATGAAAGAAGAAATTATCAATTTTGGGAAAATTAATACAGAATAAAGTAAAGATATCCCCAATGCTTTAATATGTTGGTACAAAATCTGTATAACTATCGTGATGTTGTGCATGAAACGAGAAGAAATAATTGTTTCTTTGCCTAGCGTGCCGAAAGTGCCACTTTCTCTCTCGGGGCCGGATGAGACAATGGCAATTTTGTCCTCGCTAGGCAAAAAATAGTATACCCACTATGGGAAGTAAATAAGAATGCCTCAGATCGCATATTTGTCACCCTCGCCCCCGGGCTCGGGTGACAATTTACATGCGATCTGAGACCATTCTTACTTTTCCTCCCTAGGTATGTAATATACTATTATGAATCACATGGTCATAGTCTTTGAAAATGAATTGGAAGATAAAATTTTAAAAGGTCAAAATGTAAATATTATAATATTTAACAAATGCATGATTTAGTAAGAATAACCATAGTATAATAAAAATTTGATTTGATTAAAAATATATTTATTTTTTCCTATAATATATTACAAGTTTTAAATAGATTTGCAGCCTTATTAATCACAGTCACCATAAATGTGTAAAAATTATTTAGAAGTATGTAAAAAAATAACTGTAACACCATTTTATAATTAAGTATATATTAAGGACTAAATTTTACTAGGAATATGGATGAGAAACTTAGATATGTATCCAGAAATTCTATCAGGATAATTATTATGTACATCATGATTTCCTTTAACATTAATAACATTTACAAAATTAAAATTGTTCAACATACATAATATTTCTGAGGCTTTGGTTTCCTTCAGAAATGATAAAGTATCATTTGAGAAAATCAGCAATATTTCAACTTTTATTTGAGTCAATAAATGTAAAAGTTGATCTATGTTTAGATGAGGAGTAATAGCTCTCTTTGCTCTATAATCTCGATTATAAGAGTATAAATCATTGTCGATTTTACTGACTGACCTTTCAAACATAGCTTTTGCTGCTTCTGAACGTAATGAAAAGCTTCTTAAATTCTTAAGAGCATACATTACTACTTCTTTAGTGTAATAATTTGGCTTACATGGTTTATATCCTTCAATAGCCAAATCAAGTTCTTTTCTAATTGTAGTAATAAACTGATCATTCGAAATTGACACCGGAATTATACTATCAATTAATATTAACTTTTTTATTCTACCTGGATAAATTATAGAAAATAAAATACCTAAATGAGCTCCAAAGCTATGACCAATATAATATGCATGTTTCCATTGCAATTCATCGAAAACATATCTTATTGTCAGTACATAATTAAAATAATTCAGTAATACTCCAGGTTCAAAATGAGAAGATAATCCATGGCCAGGTAAATCGATGCAAACATAATAAAAATGATGTGGTAACTGTGCTATCAATCTGTCAAATGATCCAGCATTATCTAGCTGTCCATGTACCAGTAGAACACAAGTATCGTTTGCATTGCCCCATGTTTTTGCTGCAACGTGACCCCAAGGAACTTTGAAGTGCAATACTCCAGCATTTTTAGTTTCCATTTCTTTTATAAAAGATATTATCGTACAATAATTACATAATCTTTTATATGTGAATTCATTTTCTTTTATTTATTAAGAATTTAACATACCTTTTGTTAAAAAATTTTAATCCTCGAATACTTATATTATTGTTAATAGTATTGTGTACAGTAGAATAAAGACTTATTATTTCACTCACTCATCCTAAAATGTTTAAAGAAAATCTGTTCAAATTTATGATTTAATACGTTGAGAGGTAGTCACTTTGCTTATCTTACTTCGTGCTTACACGAGTTTATGTAATTTTTATTCAGGTCATCAATTGTAAGTATCATGAATCAAAACTCAAAAAAAGTGATTGGCCACTCGAAAACCTAATCTTATCTATAAACCGCATATATATGTGAATATATACATATATAATATGTATACATTAATACACCGTGCATATAACTAATAAAGAATGTACATACATCGATATTAATTGATTACTTTATAGATATTTTATTTATTTTATTTTAAACAAAATTTAACAGGCAATATGCCCTTTTTAAAGAATACTGATAATGTATGAGATTTAGGAACAGTTACTGTAAAATTATTTTTGGTATTTACGAGATACTCCCGACAGTCCCGATTTACTGCACCATCAGAGAATATTTTTTACAGAAATTAATATTTCGTTCGTGATTAAACTATTGAAACTGCTTATGCAACTGAATTAAATTTCCTTTTCCAGATCTACCGCTTTATTCGCAAAAAATGAAGAGCAATACATTGCAATTTTGACCAAAAATGAAAAAAAAAAATAATTTGACTCCGAACCCTAGTGGAAATTTGTTTCGTGAATAATTGTTAAAAACTATTTATAACTATTTATAACTATTATAAAATGTCGGAATAGAGACATTAATATAACAATTATAAACCGTTATAAACAGTTTTTAACAGTTACATGCACTTATAGTAATAATTTCTAACAGTTATTAACATATTTATAAATTTTGAAACAAATTTAAATAGCCAAAAGTTTTTAGAGTTTAACAGATTAAAACAATTATTATACAGACGTTATAAAGTGCTTGTAACACTTATTGACAATTTATTAATAGTTATATTTACAGTTACTTACATTTATAAGTTTCGTCTCTAATAACATTTTGGTTGTAAAAGTGTCTTCGAAGTTATTAAATGTGAATAACCGTTATTAACTGCTAGAAACTGTATTGGTACTGCCAGCAACTGTTAAAAACTGTTGATTTAACTGATTATAATTGTTATATTAATGTCTCTATTCCGACATTTTATAATACTTATAAACCGTTATAAATAGTTCTTAAGAGTTCATAAATGTTAATAACAGTTTCTAACAATTCTACATATAAAAAAATTTCCAAGGAATCATTATACTCGAAAAGTAGGTATAGCTGTGAGGGTCGTGCGTTGATGGTCGTGATGGAGTCGAATAATATTCTTAAGAAATTAATTTAAGTATGTCCAGCGGGAGATTTAAACTGAGCTGAATATAAATGAATAAAATTATTGATTTAGTTACAGATTTAATGTTATTACATAATTAATGTTATTTTTTAATACATATTATGAAAACTTTTTTACAAAATATATTGCAGCAGTTATTGATTTACAAAGTCATGTTTACTATATTTGAATATCCCGCTCCGTTTAGCCCGACATTCATTACAATTGAAGACAACATAAAATTACTATTTCAGTTATGAATTTATATGCAAAATCGCAGTTACTGTTATTTTTTCATAAATCCTATGTAATAATCTTTGCAAAATGCATTTTAACAATTATTACATTAATTAACAAGGTCATGCTCCACTCAATTTATATCTCCCGCTTGGTATTCTTGAATTCTTAATTTTTTAAGAATATAACTCCATCTAAATGCACCCTCAGGCTTCAGCGGCAGCACCAGTTTTCCGTAGACCCAAATACAGTGTTTAGTGAAGGGATCTGGGATGCACGCGTTTACTACTGGCTAGACCCAAACCCAATCTTCCCGAGAAAAATGTTTTTTCGAACGTTGCTTAAGCCATAGGGGAAGCGCATCATCGGCGTTGTTTTGCCCCCCTTTATACTTATTGTTCGCTACAACTCTGCTGTGTGACTTTAGATACTCGCGAGTGCGTGTGCGGAAACGAAACTTCCTCTGCTCTCGAAGCGCTTGGGTCTCAGTAAAGAGAAGTTCAAAGAAAGCCGAGAGTGAAAAAGCTGAGACACGGACATGCTTTGCTCCGACTTCATCACCGAGAAAGTCTCGTCAGCGAGGTGAAAAAGGTGTCGGCCTGACGCACTGCTGTATGTGCGCGCAGAGGCTGAAACTCCCGCGATTATTATTATGCCCAGATTCGTAATGAAGAGACAGCAGGCGCGTCGCGAGAAGCACAAGGGGCATCGTCTTCAGGAGCAGCGGTTGGAGGCTCGGCGGTAATATTCGGCCCGTGAGCGAGATTTGTCTGGTCGAGTGCAGCCAGATACGTGCATACGTGAATGATTATAAAATAAGAGCGAGAGCTGCGAGCAAAGGAAAAATATAGTAATAATAGAGCGTGGGGAGTCGACCGCTGCCGTTTTAGCCCCCGTATCGTGTCATGGACATGCAGGCACCCAATGGTTCGTATGATTTCTAACGTGTTCCTCGCTGTTTTGTACGTTCCTGATCGCAATATATAATCCGCTCGAGCGCTCTCGTTGCTGCTATCTCTCTCTCTCTCTCTCTCTCTCTCTCACTCTCTCGCTCTCTTTCCGAGCTCTCCAATCCTCGGCTTGATCCTCTCCGTAGCTCTAGCCACTACCACCACTGCTTCTTCGATGGATATTTAATTTTATAGCTACATATCCGCAGAGAGATTGACGTTTATGAACATGTGTGAGTATCATTTTTTTCCGATTGCTTGTTGGGCTGTTGGCAGAGTTTTGGTGATGGGTGTAAAGCTATTGGTTGAAAAAAGGTATGCGTTTATTGTGTTAAAGGTTAGATATGAAATACATACGTCGTCATGGGGGCACACGGGTTGACGGACGCCTGGCGTCACTTTCGAAACAGCACACGATTCTACCACGCGTCTTCTGCAGCTTTGTTTGCTCTTTGAGATTATAATGTATCCACAACTTTTTTTTTAATAGCAGAGATTCAATGGCAAATTTATTGAGAATAATTATATTGTTTCTTGATTTTATCTTTATGTTGAAATTCTGTTATACTTATACGAATTAGATGTAATTTAGAAAATGTGATGTTTACATTCATAATAATGAAGTACTTACAGTACTAGTACAAGAATGATTAAGTACCAAAAAATTTGAATCTTCTCATTGTAAAAGTCAGTTAATAAATATTACCATCTTAAAATAATAATTTTAATCTTGTTTTTTTGCAAACATTGTTAAATTAAAGATTTTATTTATCAAATTTGGCAAATATTAGTAATTGTAATTTTACAAGAACTTTAAAAAGTATAGTAATTTAAATATTTAACATCAATGTGATCAAAATAGAATGATCAGACAGTTTTCAACTGATATACCTACTTAATCATTATGGAACATTATTTTTATCGATTGATGGAGGGTAATAAATGTTTTATTATGTACGAGTAAAAACGTATTGAAATATTAAATAGGAAAGTGTCAGTTTAAATGTATAAAAAATTAACTTAAATTCTATTGTTAATATTGTTTTATTTTTAAAATAAATCTGCAGCTTATAATAAAATTTTCAGATACAAATTTTAATTTATATATTTAATAGTTAAACTTCCATTATATTTTAGTTTTTTATAAATTATATTAACACAACGACGATCGATGAAAATAATTTGTACTTTATACCAATATATTTTTAATTTTAATTTTTATAATTTCTTAAAAGACCAATTCAATTTTAAATTAATATGTATTATTGAGTTTGTTACTGGGTACATTTGACAATCGGTGAGTACAGGAGAGTTAAGGTAAGTTAGCTGAATATAAGACAAAAGATAGTATCACATGAAAAATGTAGATGAGACTGGATATGAGATTTTTGGAGTTTTAAATAAAAAGCAATAAACTCTGGTAGATAAGTAACTAACTTACCTCACCTCTTCTCTTCCTTAGTCGCCAGTTAGATACGATAATCAAACGCACCTAATATTATTTTTTTATAAATATATTAAGTAGTTGTTTTTGGATTATTATATTACTTTTTTAACAATATTGAATAAGAAAATAACTTCATATCATTTGTATTCATAAATTTTGTCTTGATTCAGTTTACGCAGCCATTCCTGGAATGCCTGAACTTGGTATGGTTTGGATGGGAGATATGATGGTTCATAATGACCCATCACAAGAGCTCATGTTAGACCCTCGACAACCAGAGAGTCCATTTTATGCACATGGACATAGTTCCTTTGATGATATACGAAATCATCAAATTCCACCAACTGCTATGGTGAGGTATTTAGCTCCACAATTTCACAATGAATGTTCTGAACCAGAGGAACCTATGGAAGGAGTGGATGTTCAAGATATACAACAAGTTAGTTTTTGATATTATTTTTTTTTTCTTTTTTTTCATAAAATTAATATATGTTATTTATTTATTTATTTATTTATTTATTTATTTATTTATTCATTCCAGAGTAATAATACTAATTTATATATTACTAATTTCTTTTTTTTTAAATTAGGACTATGACCAAAATGATGGTCAAGAAATGAATGAGTATCTTGGTCTTGAAGATTATATGGTTGATGAAGAAAGGGAACAAGTAGTAACAAATGCAGCCACACAAACTCAAGATATTCGCAATCGCAAAATCAAACCTATCAAGCATCCAGGTCTAGTTTTAAAAACACCAATAGCTTATCAACCACATACAGATTTAAATTTCATACCTATTCGTAAAGATGGTATTGGTAAGTTTCCTAAATTAATTAAGACAAAATAATACTTAATTCATATCTTGTTTGCAAGCTTACTTTAACATAACTTTCATTAATTATTCTAAATGATCACATTACATTCTTTATCTAGCTGTTTGCGAAAAATGTGGTGCTATAGGAGTAAAGCACGCATTTTACACAAAAGAACGCCGGTTTTGTAGTCGCGCTTGCGCTCGTTCCTCAGAGCACACTGCTCCTCATGCAGATTCCACTTATAGTCCAACACATTCTGTAGAGCAAAACACAACAGATTCTAATCTACCAAATGATGTGAAACCATCAGTACATAAGGTGAGAAGTTGATATAATAACGCCGTGCGCCTATAACATACTTGTTTATATATTATTTTATACATATAAAACATTTAAACAAATGTTAGTTCAATAAATATCTGCATTGAAAGTAAATTCTCATATGTTTTAAATTTTTAATGTTTGAAGTACAATTATTTTTTTTAAAAACTTATCTCTTGTTTGACTTTTTATTTTTTGAAGTTTATATGCTTTATTTTTATTCAGCAAAAGTATATATTTATTTAATAGATACCTATAAAGGAAGAAGTCGTTCAGACTCGGGAGCACATATTAAAAGAAAAAGTGAAACCGGCATTACCAGCTGAGCCAGTAATGCCTGAGGAATTGCCAGTCAGGAGAAAACGAACTGCAGAAATGGCTGGATCATATGATTGGACACCTCAATTAAAAACTCCTGGCTTTTGTGCAGCTCCTGTATCTTGTTTTAAACATGTAAGATCAGATTTAATTATTGATTCTTTAATATGTAAAATAATTTTTTAATAATTAATTTTAATTATTAGCATCTCAATAACAAAATTAATAAAAGAAATGGTTTTATAGGCGCCAATATCAGAAATATGGGATAATATATCAGTAGGTATGAAAGTAGAAGTGGAAAATACTGACTGTGATGAAGTGTGTGAAGCATTTCCAGATTCTTTCTGGGTTGCAACTGTACTTCGTATCTCTGGTTACAGAGCCTTGCTAAGATATGAAGGCTTTGGTCATAGTGTAGAAAAAGATTTTTGGGTTTCTTTGTGTTCAAATGACATTCATCCCGTTGGGTGGTGTGCAACAATTGGAAAACCTCTTATTCCGCCTAACAGTGAGTTGATTTAACTTGTTAGTGATCTGAATACTATAAAGTTAAATAAATAAAAGACGATCGTCAGAGATCCAATTGAAATTTTATTGAAATTCATGAAAATTGCGACGATTCGAAGGTCTCGAAAAATTACCTGAACAATTATATACGACACAAAAATAATAAAAAATAAAAATAATGAATAATAAAAAAACGTTGCATAAGTATAAATTTAAAATACTGATAACGCACCAATGCTAATAGACACTAAAGCGAAGGGCATAGAAATCTATGATGAAGAAGGTAATTTTTCGAGACCTTCAAAACGTCGCAATTTTCAATAATTTCAATAAAATTGCAATTGGTTCTCTAACGATCATTTATTTATTTAATTTTAGAGTATATAAACTGGAACGATAGCATCTACCATACTTATAATCTGCGTAATTTATTAATTAAATATGAAAGCTCAAATACATATATTTATAATGGTACTTTATTCAATTCTTAGCTATCGCCAATAAATACAAAGACTGGAAAGATTTCCTGATGCGCCGACTTACTGGAGCTCGTACTCTCCCGACTAATTTTTATAGCAAAGTAAATGACAGTATGAAATCGCGCTTCCGATGTGGTCTACATCTTGAGGTTGTTGATAAAAATCGCATTTCCCAAGTTAAGGTTGCCACTATTCAGAAAATTGTAGGTAAACGCCTACATGTACGTTACTACGACTCTCCTCCGGAAGACAACGGATTCTGGTGTCACGAAGACTCACCCCTTATTCATCCGGTTGGCTGGGCTAAACGCGTTGGACAGGTATTAGAAGCCTATCCAGAATATCTGCAACGAATAGAATCAGGTAGATTGAGCGAAGACGACGCAACGAGTGAACTATTTCATGTGCAGAAGAATCACCTAGCTCATTATGGGTATACATTCCGAGAGGGAATGAAAATCGAGGCGATCGATCCACTTAATTTATCGGCTATTTGTGCGGCAACTGTTATGCAGGTACATTTTTTATTAAGCATATGTAATTTATTGCGTTGAATCTCAAAAAAAATTTTGGAAAAAATTAAAAATTAATATAATTATTTTATTTGAATTAAAATTCAATGCAATTGGGATTAAATTTATTCAATACTAAAATTGACTGTCAAAAACTAACATTTCTAAATAAAATGGAATTTTTCAGGTTTTAAAGGACAATTACATTATGATCAGGATTGACAGTTATGACGAAGATGCAAGTGGCTCAGATTGGTTCTGTTATCACTCTTGTTCACCCTGCATCTTCCCAGTAGGATTTTGCGCTCAACATGGCTTACCCTTAACGCCGCCAAAAGGATACGATCCAACAACGTTTACATGGGACTCATATTTGGATGAAACTAACACAATACCTGCTCCAGCAGAACTTTTTAATCGAGTAAGTATTTGAAATTGATTCATTTATTTAAATAGTCAATGCATGAATACAGTTTTACAAATTAATTTTACAGGAAATTCCATCACATGGGTTTATAGAAGGGATGAGGTTAGAAGCTGCAGATTTGATGGACCCTCGGTTAGTTTGTGTAGCAACAATTACTAGGGTGATTGGTAGATTGTTAAGGGTGCATTTTGATGGTTGGGAAGACGAATATGATCAGTGGCTAGATTGTCAAAGCCCAGATATCTATCCAGTCGGATGGTGCGACTTGGTCGATCATAAATTAGAAGGGCCTCGTGTACTCACAAAAAACACTAGTCCTACAGGTACATTAAAGTCTTGAATTAATTTATTAAATATAAGTCTTAGTAAATTCAAAATGTGTTGCTTTACAGTGAAATCACCGAGAGGCCTTAAACGGAAAGGTAAAAGAAAAGTAAAAAGAGCTGGTGGAAATAAGCCAACCTACGCGAAGAGCTTAATGTCTCGACAGACGAATGAGCAGCAACAGCAACAACGATTGACACGAGAAAAAGAAGAATGCGAGCGTTACGAACGACAATTAGGTCCTGCTCAAGGCACAAAGATAGAACGCGAACGCGGTGACCTTGAGAGTATACCTGAACAAGTAGCGGCTCGAGAGCCGGAACCAGCACAAGAGCCGGCTGGTCCAGATCAAACTTTACCAAGTCCAACGAGCGGTCAGGGTCAGTCGACAACAAGCGAACTTCAGAATGACCTGCGAAGTCCACCACCTCCCAAAGAGAGAACTTCTACTTCCTACATAAATGTGAGCATTTGAATTGTTAATTTCAAAATATAATCAGGTATTAGTAGAAGTGATTTCTTACAATTTTAGGAATTCTTGAGCTACAGTGATTATATAACTAAAATATCTGTCTATTCAAGTTTATTATTTATTTGAATTAAGATTTTTTTAAGCTTTGTTTGGGAATAAGAAATAAATGTTTTTATCATTGCATAAAAGATTTATGGATTTTGAGGCTTATAATGTTAATGTTCAGGTGACCGCCACAAGCAACAAGTATATCCCAAGGCTTGCAGATGGTTTACAAAAGAATTCGGAACTTGGTGAGCTGGTACCTGCTGAGTGGAATGTCTTTGATGTGGCCCAATTTCTTCGCGTTAATGATTGTGCTACGTACTGCGATAATTTCAGTAAGCGGAAGATTGATGGTAAAACGTTGCTAGCTCTCACTAAAGACCAAATTATTGATCTCACGGGATTCAAAGTTGGCCCATCCTTGAAGATATTTGATCTGATACAACAATTAAAAATCAAAGTGAATCCCGCTCAGGAAAGGTTAAAAATGGGACTGAAGAAGATCTTATAACACAACTAGTAATAATTATTGCAATCTATTGATTAGAAGCATGAATCAATGAATCATGAGTAAGCAGGACAATTCCTCTGTTTAATTTTGGAATTTTAGAAATTCTTTTTTTTTTTTTGTAATTTTTTTCTTCATTTTATGTCACTATATATAATATTATATATTTCATTGTTTTTTTCTAATATTTATTTTTATATGGTCAGCAATGGTAACGTCAGACATCATAATAATTTTGAATACTTAAAAGTATGAAATAACTGTCACCAAATATAAAATTGCAGCAATACCTTTAAGATATGATTCGTGGTAAATATGCTTACTTGTGGCTTACATGGTCTTGTTATTTTCATACAATTCCAACAATGCATAATTAAAATATGGATTTACAGTTAGGGCTTTCAATTAGTTTTTATTTTACTCTATTTTTCATTCTTTTTTATTAAGTATTTACAATTATGCGATAATAGAAAGCGTTTTTAAACAAATAAATTAATTGTTAGGCAGCTTTTTTCCTATTGAATTGTCAATTAATTGCTTGATTAAATATATACGCTTATCTATCATGTTTATTTAAAATTCAAGTAATTTAGTTTTCATTAATTTCTTAAGGTGCAATACTGTTAGCGTATAAAATGATCAGTAAGTAATTTATTGACAATCTCTAAATGCTTTCAAGTGTAATTTAAATATCTAATACACGATTATATGAAAATATTGATGTAATGCTATCAAAAAAGGAAAGGCGCTGTTTCTTTATGCTCATTTATTACTTGTTTATTTTAACATGGCCATTATATGTAAATCCATATTTCATGTTCAATTAAATAATATAAAATGTAAATGAATCAGTTACATATTTAAAATCATTTAATACCGCATTAAGCATAGAAACTATAAAATTTTAACTGCATCAGAATATAAAAATATTTAGGAGGAATTGCGAAAGTTATATGAATAACTACACAAATATAAATATCTAATGATTGATCATGTATTCTGTGCAGACGCGTAGGATAAAATTTAATGTACATCTAGCATTAGGATATCTGTAAATATTTGACCTAACGACGGTAACTGTCCTCTGATACTGTAAATAATATTAACGAAGTAATAGTTTTCACAGCCATTTATTCAGGTTTAGTAGGAGGTACTGCATAAATAGAGTTGGGTCTAACGGGGCTCATGAATGGGTTTGAAGTTGGCAATGTTGGAGCGCAAAAAACTTTCTAACTATGTTTATTTCTTATTACATTCGGTTAAAAATTTGTGAATTAAATGCAATTTAAAAGATATTAAGAAAAATTAAGAAAAATTAAATTTTAATTTAAGTTAAATAAGGAATAAATATAAAAAGTAATTTTTTCGTTACACTCCAACGATGAAAACTTCAAACTCATGCTGATGAACTTTATGTAACATTTGATATGTTGATTCACCTACTCATTAACTATTTCAAAATTTAAATCTAATTGTGAAATAAAAATTATCAGACAAGTCATGATGAATTCTATCTAATATTTTTACTCTGATAACTAGGATATTTTAATAGTTAACTATTGAAATCTTTGTATATCAGAGTGAGAAGAATAACATAATATATTATATTATACAATTGTTATGCTTTCAAAAGGTAGACTTCAAATCACTAATCTCACGTTTTCAGTTCAAAAACTCATTAATTAGGTTCATATTTTTTAATTCATTTAATAAAAAAAAATTACCTTATAAGTTTAAGGAGGTTCTATAGTTACTACGCTAGTCAAAACGCGAAAAAGAGAGAGACAGAGCGGGGATTAAAAAATGTAAAACAAATTGCGCATATTTATATGTTTAGTATTCAATAGATATTAAAGTAGATTTTCACAAAGTTTTAGTAAGTGATACATCGACCTGTGTGACATTCTTTCTTATTTCTCAATTTATTGTTAATGTTCTAGGTACCCTTAAAGTGTGTTTCAATTCAATACAGAAATTTAGATATTATCATATCATATAAATAAATTTCGATCCAATCTTAGTGTCAATTGATTTGTAATACGTAATTGAATATGACGAAAATGCATTTTTCCATAAGAACCCATGTTTTAAAAAGTGAAAGATTAAAACATTTATTTCTCAGCTCCAAGGTACCCTAGCTTTCTGAGACTTGGCGTAGATGCTTTGTATGTAAAACTTAACTTAGTATTCACTATAGAACCTCCTTAAGGACTATGTTTTTTCTATGTACATACTATAATGTGTATATGCTCTGAAACTCAAATCATTGTCTTGTACAATGCAGCCACACTTACCATTATACGAAATATATTGACAAGAATTAAGGGAGAAATATCACTATTTATTAAAATTATGTTGAATTACAGTTTCATAGTATTTTATACAAGCAAGTGATATAAACTTAAAAGAATATATATTTTATAACACTTCCAAAGGCTTCTTAAATGTGAATGTCGATTACTTGACATGATTGAAACTGAGTCTTGTTGATCTCGTATTACTTTAAAAGTGTACATGAGCTCACGTCTACTGGGAATTCAAAAAACATTAGTTTACAATCGGCAAGATATCGTAAGTGCAGTTCTACCCTTAAATAACACATTATTATTATATTTAGTCTCCAAAGCGAACAAAAAGCTTTGCTGTGAAATTCACCAAAGAATCCAAATAGAACCTTCTGTATCAGATTGCTTCCTTATAGTCCGAAACTTTGAATTTCAGAGCAGTAGCGAACTTCGACTTAAGTCATTCTACATAGTTACTAAGTTAATTCTCCAGCTTGCTGAGCACAAGATTCGACGATGTATTGAAAAAAGTAATCATTTGAGAATTTAATGGAAAATCGCACCTTAATGAAAACAATATTGTATAAAGACTAATCTTGTGCTCAAGCATAAATTTAATATAAACTATTTTAATCCGAAAGTAGTCTTCACGCATCTTTTATTATTTTCAGAACTAGATTAGCTTCGGATAATTCGCAATTTAAAATAAATATTTTCTCGATAAAAGATAAGAGATAAACATTGATCTGTACGATATTTTCTAATCTTGTATTTGGTAGACTTGATCGATAGATTGAGAGCGACTTTGCTTGTGTCACGTTTCATTTTTTACAATTGTTTCATAAGCAAGACGAAGTGAGAAGGATGAGAAAGTGAAAGAGCACGAAAGAGAGAAAGATAAATAGATTGATTGGTTGAAAGTAAATGTTTTATACGTATAATGTAAAGAATTTTGCGAATATAATGAGAAGTCTTCTTATTGTTGCAGCCATAAGTTCGTGTAATTTAACCCCTTTTTATTCCGTCAGATTCCAAAATCCCAGTATAAATTATGCTTTAAACTTTTAATTCAAATTTATATATATATTCTCTTGTCTGTTGAATATTTAAGTGGAAATTATAAAATAGTTTTTGTGCAAAATTTACAATTAACCTACTACAGTAAAATAATTTGAGCAAGTTCAATTTTTTTTAGTTTTATGAAGACCATACTTAATAAGTTAATAAAATAGAATTTTCAAATAATGTAAAATTGCATTAATTAAATAGGTCCTTTATATTTAATTTAAAAATAATGGACCTCATACGTTTCTTATGATAATGAGAGTACAGTCGCTGTCGACTTATTCTCGGTTAAATCAGCTGAAAATACAGTATAATATATATAGTTCCTTTATGGACACAAGGTTCAAAAAGTGATAGTTTTGAAATCTTAGATGCTAAAAAATTTTATGTAGATAAAACGTAAGCTACATTATACTTAATTTTTAGTTAAATTAACTGAACCCTCATTTCCGTAAGAAACGTGCAGGATCCTATTTGATTTTTTTACGATTTTTCAACGTCGCCCTATTTATGCTATCACTCGATACTAATGTAAACAAAATACACGTTTACACCCGGAGATCCTTCGGATTACGAGCCATTATATTATCATCGCTCTGCCGACTGAGCCACGTATATCTATAGGTCTCTCCTTTTTCTACAAATTTGTGTATCAATATTTTAAATTTCAATATAGATACTGATTGATGCATTATTCACATTTTTCATCCTATGATGATAATATCCAATTGTGGATAATAATGCTACTTTATAGATTGGATACAAGTACGGTGAAATATGTAAGTTCCGTGTAGAATCAGTATATCTATATTATTACATATATATATTATGTATACTTAATACTCGTCTCCAAAGTCCAAGTCTCTCCATGCACCGACTCCACGTTAAGTACTAAATACGGCATACAAAAGGGCATCACCAGTCTAAACACATATCCAATTGATCCAATCTATTTAGTATATATACGTCATATGATTTTAATACGAAACGAGCATCACTATAGGATAAGGAAGCGTTCTGCCGCTCCTGCGTCATATAATCACGCGTATAAATATATGATCGATTAGGCTTCCTTATATGAATTAAGGTATACCTCGCGTTATACTTGAATAAAAAAGAATTGAAAACTCCTAAATTTATAAATTATTATCCGATTTTACAACAAACCAAAATAAATAAAATGTTCCCCAATTTATATTTGTCATGTTTTTTAGAACATAGGTATATCGCAGATAACATTTACTTTATGAAGTCATAAAAACTATTTATTTTAATCAATTCTAATAATTTATAAAGTCTTTTTTGTATTAAGGGGAAGTCGGAACCACAATATTGCACGTTACTCGTTAATTTACACAAAAATAAAACAATAACCACGCTAAATCGATCTTGAGCGCCATAGCCATTGCTAATCTGAATAATGATATGATTATGCACTTCCACGTGGTATTGGCGCTGCACTTTTTCCTAAAACTTGGAACTTACTGTGCACTCTGTGGACGACGTGCACGATTATGCTATCGACGCCATTACTATAGTGCATCGCAAGTTCTAAGTTTTAGGAAAATGTGCAGCGTTAATATCATGTGAAACTGAAATCTATTTCATGCTCATGTATCAAGCCGTATATTCTAACAATACGTGTGAAAAGCTCAATTTAAAGTATGCGTCTTTTTTCCCGCGTGCGATAAATCTGGTTTTTCGCACGGAGTGTTATAATAGCACATTACGCTTCAATTGTACAAAAGTGGTGATTCGCGCTCGAGTCGGATTTGCCTCCTCCATTCGTATGTCTCGTAAAGAGACAAGCGAAAGAATCATCTTTGCACACGTGTAGCGAATTTTATTTTTCCTACAACTTGCGGTAAAATCGACGCTGCGCAAGTCGTTAAAAAAAAATTCAACCTGATACTTACGAAATTTAACTAAAGAATGAATTTAAGATTTTAAATAAATTTTTATTACAAATTTATAATATTTATTAGCAGTCGTCTTCTCGGCTCATTGGTCTCAATAAGCTGACGTACTCCCTTCACTTGGCCCCTAAAATAGCATGTGTATATGCACAGAGAGACAAAGAGACCGAGAAAGCAAGCGATAGCAGAGACGAACAGTGAGGCAGCATTGCAATATACCTAAGTGCTTGTACGTAAACTCGCATGCAAATCATCGTACAGTTTTTATGCGCGTTGCTTGCTGTGTACACATGCTGTACACAGTACAAGGGGAGGCCAAATGTTCCGGAACACTGATTTTGATGAAACTTTACAGAGATATTCTTTGATCGAAAATATTAGATACGCACGTCTGGGAGTCACGTCCAATGGACCTGAGGGTCCGAGTGAAGGTAAGAAGAGGAATTTCTAATTAAACAAAATAAAAATTTAATTTCCTTGAATTCAAAAATGTAATATAGATCTAAATTTTCATGATCGTTTTGTAAATTGTCATAATATTTATTCGAATAATGCGATCCAGAATTTTCTGGAAAACCATCAATTCTTTAAACGTCTCATTCGTTGTTCACTCACATTTATGAACATTCGACTCGAAGTAAGCCCAGAAGTGCAGGCGCATGCGAAGTATAGAGTGCATCACTGCAGAAGTGCCCTGAAGATGGAAAGAAAACAAGTGTGCGCACTGAGGTGAGGTGCACAGACGAAGAGCGAGAGAGAGGGGGGAATGGGGCAAAATAGTTGAGATTCTATACGGAAAAGAGCAGACAGAAGATGCATCCACATACACGAGTATATCGGTGTATATGTGTGTGTGTGTGTGCGACTGTGTAATGTGTATACATATATATATTTTGCGCATGCATACGTGAGTTCAGTAGGTTGGAAGGGCGGGGTGGGGGGAGGGAAAAGAAGCAGCGGTGAGTCTGTCCTGCTCGCGCGCGCGACGGAGTTTCACGACATATATATACATCGAGTCGAAAGAGAGCGCAAAAGGGAGGTGGCAGTGGAGTGGGGGCTAATATGCAGGGGTAGGGGTAAAAGTCTGGCGCATTCTATGGGCGGGGCTTCTACGTAGGTACTTACACGCCAGCTGGCAGATGTTTCCCGCGCGCGTCGCGTCGGGAACCCCGGGTACCTATATGGTACACGGCATTCCACTGGCGTGAAGCTACGCGACGGCGAACTAGTCCCCTGATGATATATGCCTTGCCAGCACTCTCTGTCTCACTCTCTTTCGTTCTCTCCCTCTCTCGCATGTTCACTCTATATTTGTCTGTGCATCGGTTCGTTACACCACACGAACACACACGCATATAGGTAGGGTAATACGGGTAATACCCGTTTTATTTTGAATTAATGTTGTTTTGAACGTTCTCTTGCACTATATATTACTTTACATAAAGCTTTAAACTTTAGGTATTGGACCGCGGTTCCCGTATTTTTCGAACAGGAATAGTGCATGTCGGTGGAAAAATGAAAAAAGCCGCAGCTATACCGTACATCCAGTTCAGACCAAAATAGTTCCAACATGCATTGTACGACGTAGAGAATCACCGCATTCGCAGTGTGAATCCTGCCGTTGGAACGGCGCTAATGCCTCTGTTTCTGTCGCTCTCGAGTCTCGCTACATCGGGACGACGAGAGAGCGAGACGAAGAAGAGTGTGGATTCCTCATGCGCGGATTGGCCCATCAAATCCGGCTAAGCAGTGCCGTCATACTAAACCCCGAGTTCCCTACCCTACGCCCGAACCTCACAGTCTGCCATCAGCCATGCCCCAGCGTATATTCGCAATATGTATATGTTCACACGCGGGAGCACTGGTTGCCGGATGATCGCCCGATACGAGTCGAAGAGTAGCTCAGCATCAGCTTCTCTTTCTCTCTTTCCCTGTCGCTCGTCGTGTCGGCTACGAATCGCCCCACGTCCGGGCCACGTGTGACGTCAGATTTTGCGTATGCTGCAGCCGTACGATTTGCTATAGGTACCTATACTACCTATACAACAGATCGCGATGCCGCGTTTGTGCTAAGGCTACGGATAGAGTGGGTTTGTGTATCGTGTTGCTCGGCCTGTTTTACCGACTCGTTTTTTTTCCTTTTTCTGCATTTTCTTTACTTTCTTAGAAATTGAGACTGCAAATGTTATTCTTTGGTATGTGGGGCCTGCTTGGTATACTAGATTTTTAAATACTTGAAATTGTCGTTGTTGATGATCCAGAAAGTTGATTTTAGTAATTTAACAACTGGAATCAGCTTATAAGGGGATTATATTCAATATTAACCGATATTATATACAGTATTTTGTTTCCACTAAACAAATACTTGTTAATGCAAAATAAAGACGTTATTGTACTACCTTGGATCATAATCACCATTTCGGTAAGATTCATCCAGATATTTAAAAACTGTGAGAAACGGTATTTCCATAAATTTAATTAGTTTTTTTTACTAGAATCAAAATTCTGTAATGTCGGTAAAGTAGGATTATTATATCCTCTTACACTGATTAAAAAATTTTTTGTCAAAGTTTCAAAATTGTATTTTTTGACAATCAAATTTTTATATAATTAGATATTACTTAGAAAGATGGGTGTAAAACTTCAATGAAGTGATTATAATTATAATATAATTGCTCTATTTAGATATATTACGTAAATTTTTTCTTGAAACAATTATAATATAATAGTCTAAACATTAATCTATTAAGCTTATACAACATTTTAAGTCCGGTGGACGAAAACAATAATATAAATAGCATTTTTAAAAATTCAGATAAATTGTATATATTTATATATACTTGATATTGTAAATTATTATTTATTGGTAACGTGTATTTTGTGTATTTGTATAAAAAATGCAATTTCATAAAAATGAACTGATATACTACTGTAGATTGCTTCAGATGCCAAGAACAATTTTTACTTAATTTGAATACAAATGACCAATAATAAATTTTATTTTTAGTTACTTTGCAAAAACTGCTTTTATTCTACTGCAAATCTGGTGATATTGGCAATAACAATCAAAAAATAAAGAACAGTAAAAATATTTATCTTCTTCTATGATTTGTGTTTATGTTTTTACATTTATTATAATGTATGCAAAGTTTCACATATAAGTACTGATTAAAAGTTAAAAAGGCTTACAGTTAAGTTAAAAGGGCTTATTAAAATAAAGTCGTTTTTATTTTTGAAGTGTAAAATTACAATTATCTAAAATGTAAAATCTCGGGATTGTTCTATGCATTACTGTAGCATTACATTATGCGTTAGCCTAAAAACTTTTAAGAATTAAAGGAGTACGTATTATTTAGTATAGATTTTACTCAATAATAACAAAAAGTAACGTCGTATTCAAGCAAAAGATCTTCAAATATTTACAACCACGCGATTCCTGACATTCATCGCCTCAATGCAGCATCAGTAGTAGCAGCAGTAGTAACAGCAGCAACAGTATCAGCAACAACCTTCTGAGTTTTGCCTCTTTCTCTCTCGACGTCATCCAGTCCCTCTATATAGACACACAGAGTTGCTCAGCACAGCTCGCTCTGTCGAGACTGTCGAGAGCTACTCTACTCTATAAGTCTATACAACCAGCTGCGCGCGCATCCTATCTCTCTCTTTCTCTGGTGGCGGCGCGATCAGTGCGGGACCGGGACCTCCGTAACTTGGCCCCTTACTCCGTCAAGCAAGTCAGTCAGCCTAGCTACGCTCGTACGCGCGCGCGCTATAATTGTATGATATATATATATATATATATACATACATATATATGTGTATACCGCCTCCCCTTCCTATAAAAACATCGTGTACAATAGTTAAGTGTAATTACATGCATGCATTGTACGTGAATCTATAACGACAGCTCTTTCTTTCGCTCTCTCTCTGTCTTTCTCTCTTTTTCTACCCACATCATTTGCGCGTGTACCTCGTGTGCCTGTACCTCGTAATATTTGAGTGCGTTTCTCTCTCCGAGTGCGCAAGTGAGTGTGTGTGTGATAACGTGTGTGTATATATATATAGTATATATGTATATACATCTACCTACCTATATAGTCAGTGTGTACCGCCGGCGTGTCATTAGTGATCCACATACGTGTGTGTGTATATATATATGCACATAAATGCATACGCAGCTGAGAGAAAAAAGTGAGGACTGGTGACTTAACCTAAAAATAGTGTGCCATAATAGCAGCAGAGTGACAGTGTGTTTAGACAGCCTATAGCAAAGAGAAGAGAAGATACGAGTGATTCGACTCCAAAATCAAACGAGAAAAAAGTGTGAATCGGCTTGCCGCAAAGGCGGTGCCGCACTTGTACATCTCTCACATACAGTTTGCGGAGTGAGTGTGTGTGTGTGTATGTATGTATGTATCGGCCCCGCGACTCGCAGTTCGCGGATACTGCATTACACGTCTGTACTGCCGCTAGTGTGCTCGGACGCAAAAAGCCTATCCCGTCGTCGCCGGCGACATGCTGCAAGTGTCAGTTATGCCTCGGAGGAACGACCGCCGAGTTTTTGCTCTGGCCCGCGGGTGTTTGAGCCGGTGAAAGAGAAGTTATCATCCTCGAGACTGATTTAACCTCAATCGACCATCCTTATCATCCCATCCATTTTTCTACTGACTCCTACATTCATACACAAACAGGACATGTTAAATCATTGGTGATAAACGTAAATGAACGCTTATGTAAGAGGAAACAAGAAGAAACGTCGCTAGGAAGATTCGCGGACCTAGAAAATTCAGAGCAGGCGTGTGCGTACAGTGCACGAGAGAAAAGATTTGACGAAAGAAAGTGTACACAGGAAGGGGCACGGGCACCTTGCACAACTCGCGGCACTACACGGCCCTGCGACCGGCGGCGGAGTGATACCAGTTCCCCGAACGCGGGTCTATACATATCTCTCTCCCTCTCTCTTTCTCTTTCTCTCACCGTGCATCACTCGATCTTGGTCGCACGATATATATATATATATATATATATACTATATACAACGCGCGGATCGTCGTCGCGGGGGCCCCTCAGCTGTTTCCCGCCAAAGCCGCAGCGCCATTGCAAAACGCGTCTCCGGGCTTCGAGGGTAGCCCTCCTCGTAGCTGCTGCTGCGCGCTCACCCCGCGACAGCATCGCGTAGTTTGTCTACACATAGGTATATATACGCTCGCACGCGGTACTGTGCCACCTATACGTACACGTATCGAAAGCAAAACACGCGCGCACAGTCAAGCACATGTGTGTGCGTGCGCGTGAGTGAGCGATAGCTGCTGGCTGTGGGTGTGTCGGTGTGCGTGTGTATGTGTGTGTGTGCGTGCGTGCGTGCGTGCGCGTGAGTTGCCGCCGAGTGCGCTGGTGTTTCTTTTTAAAGTGCTCATAATTGGATTTTGTTCCGTGTGCGCATGGTGATCGAATATATAATAGTGTCGAGATAAGAACAAGAGAGGCAGAGCCACAGCTGATAAATTTAAATAGTGCGCTTTGTTTTGGTGGTGTTTTCGCGTAATACTCCGTCCGTTGTTTTTTGGCAGTGCAAAAGCATAAGAGTGAGAAAGAGGAAAAGAAGATTTTTGCACAGGATAAGAGTGCATGGTTGGTTTTTGGCTGAGAGGGGTTGCCGACAAGGGGAGAACGAGAGAAAAGGTGAAGGCGGAGCAAATTAGCAGTAGTGCGCGGTGGCTTGCACAGGAAAAACGGCGCGATCACGGGATTATGTCAGAGTTTACCAATAGCGACCTGCTTGAGGAAATTGTCGAGACGACCGAGGAGCAGGAGGCTGATCTTTGCAGGTGAGCGTCTACTTTTTTACTTTATTCGCTTCTGAGAACCCTGTTTTTTCGGTCTGTCTTGTTTTTCGCGAGTATCAAGTGCCGCGAAATCGGTTACGCGTTTTAATAGTACACTTTGCACCTAAAAATTTTTTATCACGACCTCAATACAAATTTGGCTGTCTAAATTATTGTTTCGATTTCACGATAAATAAATTAGAATAAAGTTAGAGTATTAATTGTAAACAAAGCATAAAACGGCTGAAATTTTTAAACAAGAGAATTCAGTTACAAATCGTTCTGTTTACCTTTTATGGCACTTAGCTCGTATACCTTTTACGACGTATTACAGTTTTAACGTAACACGATACATATCTGTCAACTTTTACTCTTCGCGGGTTCTCGACAACATTTTAATGCCCCTGTGCGACAATTTCGCGTATACAGATTTCTTGTTCTCTCATATTGTACTTACTCGCGATCGCTTGGAAATACGAGGCATGGAGAAAAGCTGTAGAAAGTATGGGTTGGAAAACACAAATGTGGACAGCTTCTCTGCGTGCGTGTGGCACATTTTATGTATGTATTCGTTCATTTTCCAAGTGTTCCGCGAGTCGGTTTAACCTCGGAATTCTTGAAATATTGAATCTCCTATGGCAGGTTAATAACAATGAACCCGCCCTTGGTGAAATATAAAATATTTTACGGTATTTAAGATAACTTGCGAACGAGAAGCGTAGACGTGCCGAGGATTTTCAAAACATCAACATGGGCCCTGGCGCGTTTGTCGATTCTCCGACGCCATTTTTTCTAAGACATTTTAAATACTAAGGCCGTTGGGCTTTTAAAATTAGAAAGATAATATTTGACATTGTACTCATGTTCAATGTATTTGGTAGACTTTTTAAAAGTAGTGTTGATTTTAAGTATTGATATACTATAAATTCAATAGCAAGAAGTGACGAAAATACATATATTGCACGTCACTGACATTAGTTTTGGATGTACAATCTATTTACATAGTTGTATTTAGTATAACGTAATATATGAGAATATAGTTAAATACTTTCACTAGTAAAAGTATTAATAATTCATTTCAACAATTCTTATTTTTTTCTTGTCAATATTTATGAAATTAACATCACTAAAAATGCATATTATTAAGATTATTTCGTTTATATTTTATATTTTGAAAAAGGTGTAACGTAATGTTGGTGATTAAAAACCATTTAACAGATAATCTGCTTTTTGCACGTTTGTTGTACGATCATGTACAACTACTGATAGTTTCTTTCTAGGAAATAAACAATTAACTATATTTTTTGTTATTATAAAATATAAGTATTAACTTTTAGAGCGATAACTAGCTAGTGTTAATATTGAAAATATATGCACTGGTATAATTCTACAAGCAGGTAAATGTAGAAAAAGAGTAAAATCTACAGAATTTCAAATGATCAACTATTTTGATTGACAAACAAAATGTGTTGAGTATTTACAATCGTCATTTTTTTTAAATTGGTATTATATTGTAAAAAAGACTCCACGGCACTTTTTGGAATCGCCGCACGACTTACTTACTTTTTTTTCTAGTTTCCCCAGCCCAATGTTTTTCTTTTTTTTCTGAGTATTTGAATCTTCGATACTAAATATAAAACTGGGATTATCAAAATTTAAAGAGCGACGTTTAAGGACATTCACCACATACATAGTGGTGCTCAACTTGGCAGTGAATTAGAAAATTTATTTTCTAAGATATTACACAGCGTTATCTAATATGAAAACTTCACAATTCATAATGTCAAACATCAGAATGTCGATAGGTAATGAAATAGAACGCAAAAGTTGAAAGAGAGTGAAATACTGCGCACCTATATAGATATACTATATCATGGGATTAAAACTTTAAACTGTTGTATTTCTAAAAAGAGCACCACTTGCCTTATTCAGCTTTTTCCTTATGATTCGTATTATTATTTTATATCATGTGCTTAGTTTTTTTTTAAATTGTAAAAAAACTTGGTCTGCAATTGAACAAAACGTCTCCGGCCATGGATTCTTAGTATAGGCTTTCAATGTTAAAATATGCAATTTCGAGGCTCAATATATTCAAATTTCATGCCGCTTGGGGATTCCAGCTTTTAACCACATATAAAGGATACATGATTAAACAAATACACCAATTTTCAAAGATTTTTTAAGAAATCAATATAATGTGGTGAACGTCCTTAAGAACGTTTGATATAAATAATTTTTTTTATGTTATACGATTGTACAACGTTGCACAGATAAAGCCCGACAACAACACTGGTAAACCTCTTCGCTCCGGCCGGCTGTATATGGTCGATGGACAAAGCCTCTATTACGGACTCACATGTGTTTTCGTGGGATATAAATCAAGGCGCGCGGCAGCGCGCCACAGGCAAGTATGCGGCCCGCGGCGGCAAAGGACGATTGTTCCATAATATGCATCAAAATTGGAGTTTTCTTACCTAAGCGATATTTGCGCCTTACTTATTTTATCTGTATAATGATTAATTGTAGCTTGTATGTGCATTAAAATGAAGTTTTTTTATTTTTTTAAAAAATATATACATGTGTATATATCGTTCGATTATGACAATATTGTCAATTTTCGGCCAGGTCAGATCATTCCCGCCGAATGTTTTTCAGTTTTCTTCAGTTGTCTTCCGACTTCTAGCTATAGTTACTAGAGTATAGGCGAACTATAGTTAGAGTTTAGGCGACCTGTGGCGCGCGGTCTTTCGAGGTCGTTTGATCATCAGAGTTATATGCGAGAGAGAAAAAGAAAGCAGACAACTGTTTATTCTCCTCACCATAAACCATTGCGAGTTATTTTGCATATTAAAATTCGCCTTAATGAGGTTCATCATTTGACATCATTTGTCATTTTTTTTCTTTACACTTACTTCAAAACGTATTGTTTATTGCATTTCTTTAAATTTGAATAAAACCAATTTCAATATTACGTATTTATACAATTACAATTTAAAATATAATATAATGAAAAAATAATTATTAATAAGAGTGAAAACTTGAGAATGCAGTTTCCATACCTATAGTTAAACTAGATGCTTCTAGCGGAAAAATAATGGTTAAAAATAGAACTTGATGAAGAACATATATTTTCTATCAATAGCTCTAAAATTCATTTATAAGCTTTTTTGACACAGATCTACTTAAAATCATGTTTCTGTTTGCTTTTAATATTATATGTCTGCTTATTCTATACTAATTAAAATACAGTTTTTATACCCATGGCTAAAATAGATGCTTTTTATAAAAAAAATAATTATTAATAAGAATGAAAATTGAGGATCAGTCATTCTATCGACAGCTCTAAAATTCACGAATAAGCCTTTTGGACAAATGAGTTTGAATAAATCTGTATTCGCAAGGTTTTTATCTCAATTTGAAAAACTCAATCTACTGACTTCTGCAGTAACTGCTATGATTTTGATTTTACAGAAAAATTAAACTTTGTATTCTAAGTTTAATAAGGCGCTAAAATGTTAATAAAATCAATAAAAAGATCATAGGAGTTTATACGTGTCGTTTGTTTAAGAGGCACACACATTGGGATACCTGCCATAAATATATGTAGTGGTTGGTTCTTTTGTGTGCGCGAGGATAGTTTTGGAGTTTCTTACGGTTGTGACTTTACGATGTTCGAGTATTGCTTTAGTGTTATTGTAAGCCGTGATTTTATGTCAATGTTGGTTTAATAATGATTCAGTACAGTTTACTCACTTAAGTGTTTGTGTTTGTATAATAGAGAGCATTTAATTATATCTCTTTTTACCAGTACTATTCGTCTTATACGCGACGTAACTTTTGTTCAAACTATAAAAAATAAAACATATGTGTGCAATTAAACTGTTAAAGGAATAAGCGAACAACTGCGGTGTTTGGTTGTGTGGTTGTTGTCACTGTACAAGTGAGGAGGTCGACTGAATTTCTAAGGCTTTGAACGCATGGAGAATATTCCATGTAATTTACAAGTGTCTTTAACACTGGTTCTAAAAATAGTGTAAGATAACATTATCTCGTAAAAATACACATATCGATTTTATTGAACGTTACGCTGCCGACAAATACATATTTCTGATAAATCAATGGTTTATACATAGGCGACGATATCGATCGCGCATTCTCAACAGTTTCCACTACTTTGTATTTGGCTCTTGAGATTATACTATACTTATGAATATTTATTCTTCGCCGACTTCCTGAATTATATACGCTTTGCAGAATGTATTCCCTCTCCGTGCTTTAAGAAACAATAAACACACAATGTATTTACCGTTATACCGATAATAAAACTTAAAAATAGAATTTCGTTACATAAATTATAGTTTTCACAAAAGCTTTTTTCTCAAAATTCTGTTACACTTTTGTTTATCTGCACGTATGTAGAGTCAAAGAAATGGTCAAATTTTTATCCTGCTTCAAAACAAATTATCAACTTCCGCCGCTTCCAATTATTCCATCTGCATGTGTATCGCATATCTCTTGCAGAGCACAAAGAGAAAAGTTTTGCCGCTCGCTATCTGTACTGGTACATTTTATAACCACAAAGATGAGCTAATGAGAAAAAGGAGAGAGAGCGAGAGATTATTTTCGTATAGTCATTGCAGCCTTCGGTCCTTTATCGCGAGGGAGAGTGTAAAAGAGATGAGGAGACCTTCCCGGGCGTACAGTCGGCTATTTTCGAACGTCGGTATGGCATTTTGCGATCGTCCGGCCTTTGCCGTCGGCACGCATATTCTGCTTTTCTGTGCCTCGTGAGTTTATAACGAAGATGTGTTGTATGCTGCTGTAGCAATATATCAATTTCTTTCATCCGATCAGTAGGCTTTGGAAAACGAATGAAAAATATGGTTGGATTGAATTTTTTATTCAAGATTAAAACGTATAAATTTAAAAATTTTCGCCATAAAAAAGTTTTTACTACAAGTTAAATAGTGGAAGGTAAAAGTCACAGTGACTAGATAGTGCTAGTGATTGACCTGCTCTAATGTATGAACCCGTTTAACCTCATTCAAAATTAGTTTTTAACATTTTCAACAAAAAAGAATGAGTGCCTAGTAGATTTCGACCGGAAAAAAAGAAAAAGAAGAAACAATAAGTTCGAAGTACACCTGCAGTCATAGTCAGTAGCAAAGTTGAGCACCCGCAGTGACTCCGTTGATTAAAGAAAAAGGTTGACGTAATTGAGGAAACATTTCCTCGACACGCGGGTGTGTGCAGCTGCAGTCGAACGTTGCGGTGAAGAATTTGGACCAAAAAGTCGTTTCTTCCCCTTTTCTCTCTCTTCTCGCTATTTTTCCTTTTTGCACTTGTCTATAAAGCGTAACACAACGTATATATATACTCTCACAGAGAATGATGGGAGAGACAGTAACAGTCCAACCGTTATTTTTGAGCAAACGGATCAGTCGCCATCGTCGTGCATGACCGCTGTCTCTCTCTCTCTCTCTCTTCTCTCTTCTCTCTTCTCTCTTCTCTCTTCTCTTTTGCCTTTTTTGTTCTCCTTTCTCATCCGCCTTGCATACGCTCAATCACACTATTGTTTTTCTCTTGTATTGTCGGCATTGTATTACGCTGCCTGAGTATAAGAAGATGCTGCTGAAATATCGACAGAGTACGATGATTCGATGTTTTGTAATTGATTACATATTTATTATAGGCTATAACTTTATTAGACTTTAAAATTTGTAATAAAAATTAGTTCCCTTGTTTATTTTATTTTATATTTTTTTTTAAATTGAAAAGCGTAATCTACCCAGGGGTTAAAAATGAATCTTGAATAGTTAAAAAATAATTTCTCTCTATAAAATTAATTTGCTAATAGGCTACCTATATGTCTCATGCGTATCTAAACTATTTTCCATTACTTAGACAGATTTTTTTATTTTAGTGTTTTGAGTGGTTATTTGTCGGTTAGACATTTGTCATACTAATTAACAATGTTTGGTCTTTAAATGCTTGCTGAGTTAAAAATTTTTTACATTGAATTGAATGGATATGATAATTAAAACCGGTGACACAGCGTAACGGTTACGCTGGCGAAATTCAGTGTTAATAATGAAACGGAAGTAGTTTAAAATAATTTCTATCAGTAATTAATTCGCAAATAGGTTATTGGAACATGTCCCATGATAATCTAAACTATTTTGCATTTTTTAGACCGTTTTTCTAGTGTTCTGAGCGGTTATTTTGAGGTTAGCAATTTGTAATACCTAAATTAGCTATGTTTTGTCTTCAAACACTTACAGAGTTAAAAAATTTTGCACACCTGGAATCAAATGAATTTCTCAATTAGAACCGGAGATATAATGCATCACGCTAACATAATTGCAAAGCTAGCGAATTCCAACTTTAAATTATGGAACGGAAATTATTAAAAATTATTAGAATCGGTAATAAATTGGTAAAAAATGAGTTAAAAATTAGTTTTTATTGCATTTCGCTGGAATGACCACTGCAGCGTAAAGCAGCCCACACTATTCTATAAAAGGACATACATTTACTTGTTATATAATTTATAGAAATACCATTTTGATCTGATCATTCTTATAAGTTATTCTGCAGTTTAGTACATCTAAAGTGGCGCTCGCTTTTTAAAAAACCTTTATATCATCCGCAAATATTAAAAAATTGCAAATATTAAACTGGGCTGGTTGCGTGTTGTCAGTCGAAGAATGTATTTTGCCGCCATCCGTATGTATAAAATCTTTCGACTTAATGAATAAAAAATTTCAGCGGTTTATTCCATAAAAACACCAGTCCAGGAGCACTAACAGGGGTGTTGCACAAGAACTCCCGGTACCGCGAGTGCGCACGGAAACTGGTATGCGATCTTTCCAGGTTCAGTGTGCGCGCTTTTGGAACTCTCTCCCAGTCAATTTGCACAACCTTCCATCTTTGCGTGGATTTAAGACGGCGATCCTTAAACACCTCCTTGAACTCGATTCTTAGTTACCCAGAGACTGAGCCTGTGATCATATCTCGCTTTGAACACGTATAGGACTGTGGAATATTAAAAGAAAGATTTCACACTAGGGGGAATCAGATGAGTTACATGTTAATTTATCTTGTTTGGTCCCCTTTTCTTCGTTTTACAGTGTGGGCGCGCTTCTGAATGAATGGATTGTCTGAATGTTTTTCTTTTATTTTAAGTGTATTGTAGGATAGATATCGATCGTTTTTATAATTAGTTTATTTGTATTTTAATTTAAGAGGTTCTGTGATATTACATTAGGTTTTAGAATTTTATTAAGACGATTTTAAGAAGATTTTAAGGCTGATTAAGTTGTAAACCTGTGATATCATAGTAAGTTAAGTGCAATATGATGACTATTCAAAGAATGTTTTTTTTATGTAAAATGTATTGAGAAAAGGCAATATGCAAATTGTAATTTTTGTATTTTTGTACAAATAAACCAAATATCTCTCTCTTTCTCTCATTTATTGTTTATATTCCCTAAAATTACTCAAGTTAATACCATCGAAAATATGAATTAAAACCACTTGGTCTCTCTCTCTCTCTCTTTCTCCCAACTAAATTTAGCAATGCTGATTCGCTCTCTCGTGAGCTTCTACGTCTCGAATATCGTATGTACATATAGACAGAGAAAGTCTCTGCAGTTTTGCTAATTTGAGTAAAAGCATCAAGTAACGCCGCTAGAAATATTGCGCGCCACGCGGCTATAAATATACACACCTGCACATACACACAATAAAATTTATCGTTGCTGGAAGCAGATATGCCGCAAGTTAAAAAAGAGGGGAGGAGTATCACTCGACTTTCTCTCCCGATGTCTGCAAAGATCACCAAACATACAGTAACTGCACACTACGATATGCACTTCTCTTTTCTCCACTTTTTCTTTCTCTATACCCTGAAAAGGTGATTAAAAACAAAGGAGAGGAGAAGCCTGAAAGTCTCAAGGCCACTTTTAGGCACGCGCGTCAATGGAGAGAAAATAACGGATAAGAAGGAGAGTTCTTTCTTTGGATCTTTCTATGTCTCAGACTTGACCAATGGCGTGTATGGCATATGCGCTGAGCGAAAAATTAAAGTGGGAGAAATTGGTTCGGTTCCAGTTTTTCGCTTCGTAAACTGTAGCGCTCGGTCTACAAACCTTTTGTTGGACGAACCAAAAATTTGACCGTACCGTTCGCAAAATTCAGAAAAACTTTGCAGACGTTAAAGTTTGATCACAAAAAATAAATTAAACTTTTGTGTTCAAAACCCGGAATAAACAACAGTGTGAGTTTTAGCGCACACAAAGATAAACTCGCAGCAGTATTAAGATTTTTTTGCAGTGCATAGGGTATAACAGTCGAATGATTTGTAGTAATGAACTTTAGTAATATTATAGTTTTTTAATAACCTCACGTAATGTAAACTAGAATGAAGTGCCGTAGGTGTGTATATAACGTCGGGGCGGGGTTTGAGGGATTTTAGGCTACTTTTGAATATATGTATAATTTTTTGAATTTCGCGAATGGAACTTGAACAATTTTTTGTCCTTATTGTGATTCTTTTAAGATTTGCAACACCAATCGAACCTAAGTTTTCGAAGCTTACAATCAGTTCTTACATCTTCCGTAAGAAAAAACATTGATCAAACGAAAAATCAGTATTCTTTTCCATTGATAAAGAAAAAAAAGGTGCGTAAAGTGCGAGAAAAGAACGGCTGCCTCGGCAACAGAGAAGTGTGTTGACCGAAGGAAGAGAGACACAACAGTGGCCAGTGACTGAGCGCTTGTACTCACACATGTGGGCACGCATGCGAGTTACGTAAAAGGCACGTTAGTTGCACAATAATCGTATCCTATAAATAGCTTGGAACGTGTGGTGGTAGTCCCAGTATCGGTGCTACTGGTTTTTCTTTCTTTTTTACATTACTGCGCGTGCCACTGCCGCTACTTGTTTACATATTTTTCTTCTTTTCGTTGGTCTTTCTTCTGTCCCCCCTTGCTTTTTTCTAAACGACACTCGAAGAGAAAACCAAGTTTCTCTTGGGAAATGAAGATTCTGGAGATTAAAGGATTTTTGTTTGTGGTTTTATATTTGCTTGATAAATATAAGCATTGAATGCGCATTGACCGGAAATGAACTAAAATATAGCTGTTTTTTTTTGTTTGCATCCTGTTGCACAGCACTGATCTCTTTGATGCAAGAGGCTTGCAGGAAAATTCCAACCATGAGAGTCACGAGTTTTATAAAATATAATTATATTAGAATTTATATATTTTTTTTAAATATAATTTATAATAGTAAATAATTATTAATCACATTAGTGCAATTGTTAATATTAAACAAAATTTCTTCATAAAATTTTTAATAATAAATATTTAATACGAGTTGATTTATCATGATTTCGTTTACTAACTATAAGGGCTCAGATAGGCAAAAGAATACAGAATAAGGGATAAGAGAATAGTGTTGGTTACTCTATATATTATATAGTAACCAATGCTTTTCTATACATATATATATAAGAAAAATTTATGTAAATATTGAATTTCCAACAGAAAGTTTATTAGCTTGAAAATAATTTAGTCCGCATTTGATTTGCCAGATATTTTGTTATTTTATATAACCTTTCAAATGAAGCTTTCGCTTTAGGATAGCATGAGTGGTATAGAGATGAACGAAAATGCCTGGAACTATTTACGATAGATTTTTTATTCCCCGCTGTATGATTCTGCATATTCCTAAAATGTACAGAAACAGATCTACAGACAATAAAACGATGAAAACATACCGCCTATCAGCAACAACAGTATGAATGACCGCGTGCATGGAGCAGCAGATACGGTGCAAGAAACAAGAGAAGAAATCGTTATTTGACGATAAGGGACGCATGAAGGGAAGCATAAGCGCAACGCACAGCTGTTTCCTCAACATGAGATTTATCTTTCATGGATTCGTGGCGGCAACTGCGGCGCCGTTTCATATCAGCTGATTAAGCGATAAATCATTGCGTAATTAGCAGCTCTCGCTCTGCGCACTAACGCCTGGCATTATTTGTCTGATGAAGATTTTCCTCTTCCACCTCTTACCTCCAATCTACTTTTTCATTTTAGAATATTGCCCGCGTCGCTGAGAATCGCTCTTACATTTTATGGGACAATTTGTGAAAGTTACGAATTATGTGGTCGGTATATTCTAAAAAAAGACTTTGCAGACTCGCATCTCTCATATGACACACGTTTGCGAAAAAGAACTGGAGAGCAAAAACCGATTGTACATCCGCCTCTTTATGCTTCTTTTATTGCGTGGTGTGTGTGTGCGTTTCGGTTGTGTAAACCATAAAAGCAGCTCATCGCGCGCAACTCAAGGCAGACTTTAACTGCATCACAGCGACTATCTCGCGACTAATTTTTGCACAATGAGATAAGATGCGGGTGTGTTTATATATATATATACTCAAGAAAGATGGAGAGAGAGAGAGAGTTCTCTTTCTTTTGTTTTAGAAGAAATAAAGGAAATACAATATTTTTTAATATATAATAATGTCATAAGTAATATAAATTTGATACGACAATATCAACACAGTTTTTTTTTTAAATATTGCAAAAATATAAAATATGCACCTGTCTTATCTATCTTCATTATACATATAAACAATCACAATTTTGATAATATGTTCAAAGATCAGGCTAAAAGAGGAGTCCCAGTGTGCATCGCAGAACAACTAGGCATCCAGATCAAGGAGGTGTCGATAGACCGCCGTTTTGAATCTGCGCAAAAATGGTAGATAGCGCAGATGATCAGGAATAGTGTTCCAAATTTGAATATGAAAAGATCGCATACCAGTTTCCGTGCGCACTCTCGATATCGAGGGTTCTTGTATAACACCCCTGCTAGTGCTCGTGGACTGGTGTTTATAGAAAAAAGCCGCTAAATATTTTGGTTCATTCAAACAGAGGATCTTACATAAAAGGAATTAATTAACTGCCATGCAGGAGAGCCAAATTCTAAGAAGATTTTCAAAAGCAGCAGTTGGTGTTTGACGGAAAGAAAATACATCAGTACAATCAAAAGATTGTATTTCCACCCTCGTTCTTTGCCCCTTTGGGCTTAAATTATTTAAATAACATAACTCACTTAACTTCTGGGCGATAGAGCGACAGCTGCGAGTGCCATGCGTCGAATTAACGAGATTAAGAAATATTACAGAGCTGCTCTCTCTCTCTCTCTCTATCCGCTCTCGTTATTCGCTAAGTCCATTCCTAGACGAGACCAACCAAGTGCAAAAGTTCGCCCGACGCGACAAAGAGCTGCCCTCGTGGACTTTTGTTTCGCTTCGTTTTATTGCGCTGTGCGTGCAAGCCTCTTGTGTGAGCGATTATATGCGTTTGTATACATGACATCTAGACGTTAATATTTTGAGAGTAGGGCGCCGCAGCAAATTCATTCCCTTTATTTTTATATTGTTTATTGGAAATTCGTATAGATAGAGTGTTCTCGTACTCTTGCTGTCGTACTCTTGTACTTCGCTCTTCTGGAGCTTTAAAATTTTTGCATCAAGAATAAAATCAAGGTATTTCAACTACGTGAGTGTGTTCTTGGTCATGGTTTTTGGATGGCGCAACGTAACACATTAAAAAATTATTTCCATAAATTATGACAAACAGTTTAAATTGTGAATAGTTCTGGGAGAACACATTAGCCAAACACGGAAAATCCAAGGTAAAGTCAACACTATAGGTTTAATAATTTAGAAAAACAAATAGAAGGAGTAACTTCACAATCCGACAAATTATCCATCAGTGATTAATTGCTGCTGACACCGGTGGCCGGCGTACGATCGGTAGTTGCTGAGGTAGAAGAAGCTCCGACGGAAGTCGGTGTCACATGGACAGAGGTTTCTTGGGTACCTCGAGGCCGTACGTGACCATTGCAAACTTTGTCAAGTATCTAACCTTTTTTATTTAAGGATAATGAGATTATTCACACCACATCGTCTGTTTTAATATTGACATGATATATCCCTTGAATTTGAAAAGATAAAAACCCTTCTCAAATATTTATTTAGGATATTAAAATAGCATATTCCGAAGTAAAGTATACAGTACTTATGGATCGTGCATTCTAAAATCCAATATATCGTTACTGTATCTTAAATCTGAAAAATCAGATAAATAAAATATTTTCATTAAATAGAAAAGAGGAATTTGATAAAAAAATCAAAGCTGGGTCTACATAAAATGTGTTTGATACAATGCACTGGGAAACTCCTTCGGTAGTATTTATACAATTGCTTCAATACGAACTTCATGGTTTTCCATCTGAAATTGGTTTGGATGTAGTTTAAAGTGAACCAGTGGGGCTGATTCCATTCGATTGGAAATTTACATCAAATGAAAATTTCTCTAATACGCATTACTGGAGAAAAGAAGGAAAACTGTATTACGGAACTATTATGCGCTTTTTCCCCGGGTCGTACCGCTAATTATGTGCGGCGACTCGGTCTTTATTTTTCAGATTAAAGTCGTCTTTAACATCCCCATTGTAATGTTTTGGTTTCCAAGCTTTGAAGATTATGTGTAGCGAAAATAGTCTTAATTAGCTCTAAAATTATTTAAATAAATATAAATTTTAGTTCCTTGTCTAACAAAAACTTGCTCGCCCCGCACACTGCGTTCTGACTTTCTTTATCTTCCTCTTTTTCCTTCGTCGTGCCGTTATACTTGGAGTTAGCTAAGTATAACGGCAAGAGAGAGAGGGAGAGAGAGAGAGAGAGGGTGGGGAGGAGAGGTAGGGAGGGAGAGAGGGAGAAATAAATGGATAGATATTTTTTTATTTTATTTTGAACAAACACATACAATATTATATAAAATAATAAAATAATTACATATTAAACTTGTATAACAATTGATTAGTACTACATAAAATATCAGTCATTTTTCCAATATTGCTAAAATTATAAATTTAGTCTTATCTTTCTTCGTCAAACATATAAACACGCACATACTATATATAATATATACGATAAATTTGACTAAAAGAGAAGTCTCTGTATGCACAGCAGAGCGTCTCAGTATCCAGGTTAAGGAGAGGACGACAGGCTACCGTCTTGAATCTGCGCAAAAATGGAAGGTAGCGCAGATGGTCAGGGAGAGTTCGAAAGGTGCACACCTTGCACCTAAAAAGATCTTATACCCATTTTAGTATGAGCCTACGGTAATGAGAATTCTGTTGCAGTCAGTTTCCTTATAATAATTAGTCGGTACATGCAGAGGATATAATTCATTTATTTTTCTATAGTAAATATAACTGTGAAAAGGCTCTTCGGTATGAATTATCTAATTGCTCGACATTATCAATAAACATTGTTGTGCAGTTTTGTGCAACAAATTAATGGCCTTTGCGTAGCCATCGAATATACTCCTCAGATTATCCAAGTTATTACGTAATCCCACTTGTATTAACTCGACAGTATATGAAAAACAAATGCTTCCGTATGACTTTTTATGCAACAGGATTTATCTTATTGATAAAAAATGTTTATCTCGCATTACTTATTCAATGACTATCTAGCTCCTCAATGATTACCATCATTGAATCACTATTTCGCATTAGGGTGCCAGCGTAGATTCTAAAAATTTTCTCGAGAAAAGTCTAGAACAACAAAATAGAGCAATATCGCAATGGTTGCATGACGGCGCGGTAGCGGTGCAGATCACATGTTCTTCGCGGACTTGGGAGAGACGGCCGGACAACGCCAGCGCGGGGCGCATCGGTAACACAACCAGCTGAGTGGCGCCAGCCATCAGCTGCTGGTGACTCACGCGACCATGCCGAGACTGTTTTTCGTTATGTTATAACGGGCGTACAAGCACTATTGTTATACATATTATCTATGTCGATATATTTATCTATTCTTTATCTAGCTGCGTGTTTTGCGTGTGTGCGTGTGTGCGCGCGCGCGCGCGCGCGTGTGTGTGTGTGTGTGTGTGTGTGTGTGTGTGTGTTGTTGCATATGCGGCAAGGGTACGAATCGAATGAGGTGGTAAGTTCCGCGGACTAATATTTTTTGCTTTGAGAATAAAAAATTTGAAAAAAGTGAAAGAACGATGGCGAAAATTTCAGCTTGCCCGGTAAGCAAGTACAAGTTTTTGGAGCCATTTTTAGGATGTATAATTCTGTTAATATAAATAAAATAAATTTATACATATGAAAAGTTTTTATAAATTCTTTTGCTTCCTTATTCAAAAAGAAGCTTTGTGAGGGTGAAAAAAAAACATTGTTAAATACCATTATAGAAATATGTTTTGTACATGTCGAAATCGAAATATGCTGTTCTTAAAAAATGTTTGTGAATGTGTGTGTATGCGCGTGTGTGTGTCTATACATGCTGACAGTCGGCTGTCTAGCGAGCGCGCTGATGAAAGGGGGGAAAGCGGCTGCGGCTTCGAATCGTTATATTCCACCGAAATAAGAAACCTCTGCGCGACGGGAATGAAGTCAGTATGTATATAAATATATAATTATAAAACTTTAACACACAGAGAAAAATGGTCTTCTAAGTTTTACTATCAAAATTATTGTTGTAAACTTTATGAAACTTTAATAAAGTAGCTAAACAAAATTTGCTATTTCAGTATAGTGATAGTAGTTTCCGTACCGATCGGTTACGATCTTCGATAATTGATATATTTATTATCAATTAGTTTTTTGTACAAATCTTGTTAAAAGATGTTAAACAATAGCAGATTAAGATATTATAAAAAAGAGTAAAGAATTAATTAATGTTTCACGTAGTTAATGAAGCAGTTTAATGAAGCTAAGAGGACAATTCAAATGTATGATGATCGTAAGGTCTCAATCGCGCAGTAATTTCGTAAATTGTTACCCCCATTTTTATTCCAGAAGTAAAAAGAACTTGAATACCTAGGGAAACGCAGAATTTTCAGCTCTTCAGTTCTGGAAAAAAATGGGGATAGCCATTCAAAAAACCGAAGTTGACCTTAAAATAACCTTGACTATCAACTTCAAGGTCAAGGTCAAGGTCATCATAAACTAGCCTCTTCTATACCCTATACAACTTTTGTATAAAAAGATTCCCTCCACAGTGCTTACCGCATGAGATATTCCTATCTGTTATTTAAAATGGGACACCATATATATTAAATAGAATACGAGAATACGCGCGTATGTCAAATACAAAATAAAGGAAAGTTTTTTTTTAAATTTAACGATCAATAAGATTATGTTTAAACATTTTCCAGCAAAAATTAAATTTATTTTTAATATCAGTGCTAATCAACGACGAAGGTCTACGGTGTGTTTGTAAACAAAGAACATGTAATATTTTGCGGAAGTGCGTGTGTCAATTAGCCGAGACTTGGACTCAAACCCGAGATACACTCCTCACGCTGCCAACCGAGACACCGTAGACTTCTTTGATATATTTGATTGATTAGGATATTGGAACAAACGATTAAATATGCGGAGGCTAAGTGCCAATGGTAGCGGTTATTGTCTAGAGGTTGTTTAGAATCGTTCTGTCATTACCAATACCAATGCAAAACATGTATTTCTTGTATGTTCCGATAGTTTAATAATAAATCTGCCAATAATGGTTAATATAAATGATTCACTTCTAACACAATTGCTGCCTCACGAATGTGGTTCGGCCATTAAACAACCATTTCTTTTTTCTCGTTTTTATTATTCAAGCTTTTAAGGATCGATACTCCTTAAAAGCTTGAATAGATAGATGCTCTTTTTCCGGCAAGCACTTGAAGTTTTACTTGAAATTCGCGATAAATATGAGTCGTTTCACGTCAACTGCCCCAGCGCGCCGCGCGAGCGCCAAATCCGGCTATTTTCAACTTGTACTATTTGTACTAAAATGTATCTTAAAAAATTCTTGAATAACAGTTTTTGACGTATTTTTTCCTCAGCTTTCTGATGGTCTAGTCAGTTTTTTCAAAATTTTTCATTTTCACCTTCAAAAATTACAAAACGTCTTATATCTCAAAAAGTTTATTTTAAAATTTTTTTTGACTATTTAGATCGAAAACTGAGCATTTTTTACTTAGAAATAGATATTTTCCAAAAAGTGCTCAAGATGTTTTGATCGAGAAATAGAGCGCGAAAAAGAAGATGCAGCGAGCCTCCTGCGCGAGTCAGTGAATATCCACTGATTCGCAGTGCATATACACTATTTCGACCAACTATAAGAAGGTCACTGCGAGTAAGTGAATAGTCACTGCTTGAAATTTAGAGAGTTTATACTTACGCTCATAAATCATTCTCACAATTATCGTTTCTAATTTTTCTTTTTATTCGCTGAGCACTCTTATGAAATTTTATGCGAATCTGATAAAAAAATTAACTTTGCTGAAGTTGTTCATTGTGGGAAAATTCCATATTTTTAATCAATTACGGCTGTTCGTAGTGTGTGTTATTATTCTATTGTTATCTAATTAGTTTAGATATTAGTAGATAAGCAATGGGGCTTCTGGACCACTTTTAATTAGCGTTTTTGCGTACCTGTGCAGGCAAGCGCTCTGATTGGTCGAGCCGCGTAGGAGCAAATCATATTACAAGTTCGAAAATCGAGTATTGCTTTGTTCTTCTCTTCAGAGAGAAAGAGAGAGAGAGAGAGAGGGAGAGAGAGAGAGGGGGGGGGGAGAGACAGGGAGAGAGAGAGAGAGAGTGTGATCGATGCATTAGTTATCGCGCTCGAGCTTCTTATCACGGTAATTCGGCTATCTGTTTCATACTCTTTTCGCAGCTGACAATTATTCACAGAGATTCTGACAAGCTGGTGAGAAAGGGTAGTGGGATGCGTGCGGTTTGGCTAATTTCTCTCTCGGCCCTCATACCCCCGGTGCCAAGAGAACCATGACGGGCACGGAAGCTCACACCGCCTGGCTTACGGATGGCGATTATCCGACCCAACCCCAATTGCCATCATTTAGACATGGTTTCTGCTAATATTTTAAAATTATGTGGTCTGCTAAATAGAAGTCCATTGGCTGAAGCTTCTTTCAAGTTTGCTTTGAGTGCAGAGTCGTCATGAGCTTGGTCGCCAGACTAGTTTATTTAATGAGATTCCGATCAGAAACTCACGATCAGTTCTACCAGGATTATGCGGGTTTCTAATTAGGTTTTGGCACTCATATGGCGACATATTGGAATCTTTACACGAACATTTCTTTTTGTATATTCCACTCGCTTTTATTACATCTTTCCTCTGTTTCACCTCCTTTTTAAACCTAATCGTTAAAGTAGTAGTACTCATCGTCCGCAACGTTGTTTCACACGTTTCATTCCGAGAATGTCCGCGCTGCCTTGGCCAACTGTAAGTGTTTCATCTCCCTCAACAATAGAGTCACGTTTGCGAAAATGGCTATAATTCGCAAGCACAAAAGACGTCTCTCCGTTTTGTTCTTCCTGATTATATCAGGGCGAATTTGGAAGTTAGAGTAAGCTAGAACGCGAAAGACGAGAGAAAGGGAGAGAAGCGAAGTGAGAAAATGAAAATTATGTTTGCCTAGGTGGAATATACTAGTAAAAGTAAAAATGAAAACAGTAAAATGCACTTATAAACGAAAATATTTTCTCAATGACACCCAACTCGAGGCATTTACTCTATTTCCCGTCTTTCTATTTAAATGAAAAACATGCTTGTATCAATTTATTTTTAAGAATAAAATTAATAAGCGAATGCTCTCACCTTTCAATTCGCAAAATCCCCCGAAATTAATAAGGAAGCATAATTTATAGCTCCTCAGAGTCATTTATTTAAAACGAGAGAGAGATAGAGAGAGAGCAGAGATAGATAGATAGATAGATAGA
>UELU01138945.1:0-89539 GCA_900490025.1 Megastigmus dorsalis
ATATCACACAATTCTATTGCACTGATAAACTTACAAATTTCTAATGCAAACAATAGAAAGTTGTGAAATCATGTGATAAATAACCAAGTAATTCTATTTTTTAATTCGCAAAAACTCAATATAAATTTTAATTTTTCGTTCAATATATAATTTTATTAATGCAAATGCTAAAGTTCAAGCTCAATAAGTTTACTATTAAGTTTATCAATGCTGGATAACAAATACATCTACCGCAGTCTCAATATAAGACCAAAATAAAATGAATTTTAACTTGGGTATGGTGCCTTATTAAGAATAGCCATGCCAGATAAGCTATCAAAGCTATACCAAAGGTGTTAACAATTGTTAACCCCTTTAGTAGCTTCGATAGCTTATCTGGAATCTCTATTCTTAAAAATCGGATGCTCCTTTATTAAGTTTAAAATAATAGTACATTATACAACGGGTACGGAAAGGCTTTACTTACGAAACGAGAGAATTACTGCCCGAGCCGAAGGCGAGGGCTTTGACGAGTGAACTTACCATTCCAAACAGCTTTTTCTACTTTACAGTTCATAAACAAATAAACGAATAAACAAATCCAGCTGCAAAATTATTTTTCTTTTACTCTTCATTTTTTTTTCAAATGGATTAAAATGTGATATCCATTACTACATCAACAATTTTAACTAAAAAGTTCACTAAGAGTTCTGTTTTCATTCGAACAAATCCGAATGAATCCATGCATTTTATCAATAAGTAACACGAAACAATTCATATGTTTCTCTTTAATTAGGGCTGCCAACCTCCGAGCTCCGAGTCGATGTACTATGCCGTAGCCGAATTCGGCTACTTTTATCATCACTATTCGTTCTGCAACGCTGACGTGCATGTCGTGCGTCAGTGACGGCAACACATAAAGGCGTCTTGTTAGTGTGAGATGTGCACATATCGAATACTGATATAGTTAGAATACAAATCAGTTTTTTCTAATCGAAAATAATAGTATATTACATTATTCATTCGATTTTAATCAATTCCAATATAGGATAATTCAGTCTCTACTATAACTGAAACTTTTCTCATTCGAGACAATTTATTTAAATTGACTTCTATTTACTTAAATCGATAAAAACATTTTGAATCGGCTACAATCGCTTTTTCAGGAAGGTACATTTGTAATCAACTTCAATAGTGAAATGAATTGTTCTAATAAAAAGAAATTACATTATAAATCGATTCTCATCTGTTCTAATAAGAATAGTAAGGCAATCGTCTTTTATTGTATATTTTCGCATTGAAATAAACGGAAGTTAATCAAGTTTCTTCGACTATCACATATTATATCGGGCTTATTCGCCTTTTAATACAGTGAATAAATCGTTTCTAATAATAAATTATTATAAATCGATTACAATGGACGTTAATAAAAAGATCGATTTTAATCGAATTAAATTGAATTTGTAGTAAAAGTGTGGTTTTTCATTATCGCTTTTAAGCACAACGCTACACAAAATAGCCATGGTATATTTACGTCATCGCCAAAAGGAGAACTCGAAAGTCATATATTTAAGAATAAAACAAATTTATATTAACGTTGCACTCGGCTCGCAGCCATCTGAGGCAACCCTTTTTTAGGTCCAAAAGTAAATGTCAGTGGTTTATGGTCGGTTTCCAATACAAAGTTTCGCCCATAAACGAATTGATGGAAGCTCTTTACCCCGAAGACCAACGGAAGAGCCTCTCTATCCAATTGCGAGTAATTTTTTTCTGCTTTTGTAAGGACTCTCGATGCAAACGCCACCGGACGCTCATCACCATTTGAAAATACATGAGAAAGGACTGCGCCTAAACCTCTCGGTGAGACATCGCATGTGACCTTAATTGGAATGTCAGTACGGTAATGTACTAAAACCTCACTTGATGTGATACTCTCTTTAACATTTATAAAACTCTTTTTCTCTTTCTCGCGACCACTCCCACTTAACATTTTTTTGCAATAACTCGTACAATGGACTGACTATACGCGCGTAATTTCGTACAAATTTTGAATAATAGTTCAATAAACCTAAAAACGTTTTAAGTTCTGTCTCGTTTTCCGGTCTTTTCATCTTCATAATCGCATCTATCTTACTTTTTGATACATGTATGCCCTCATTATCGATTTCGTACCCTAAAAATTGAACACAGTTTTTATTAAACTCACATTTTTCTCGCTTAACAGTTAGTCCGTATCGCTCAAAACGCTCAAGCACTTTTCGCAAATTAACATCATGCTCCTCCTGTGTTTCTCCGAATAGAAATACATCGTCGCAGTACACGACTGCTCCGTCAATTCCTGACAAAACCTTTTCCATTTCCTGCTGAAAAAGGCCCGGCGCTGAGGATATCCCATAAGTGAGTCTATTATATAGTTATAGTAACTAGTTTCTTAAAAGGCTTATCGAGTTCTACCTGCTGATATGCATGTGCTAAATCTAACTTCGAAAACTTTTTTGCTTTACTCATCTTTGTAGCTAAGTCAGTAACGCGCGGAATTGGATGCTTATTTACTATGAGATGTGGATTAAGAGTGATTTTGAAATCTCCACAAATCCTGATCTTACCATCCGATTTAACAATGAGCACTATAGGTGTAGCCCAGTCGCTTGTACTCACAGATTTAATAATACCGAATTTCTCTAACCTATCCAAATTCTGCCTCTATTCTATCACGTAACGCGAATGGAACTGGTCTGGGTTTGCAAAATATAGCTTTAGTACCCTCTTTTAGCTCCAACATAAACTTCTCTTTCGTACACGCGCCTAATTCATCTTTAAAAACTGACGAAAACTCTTTTACGATACTTTCTATACTCAATTTCATTTGTGTTAATGACTTAATACTACAGGCATTTCTATCTTTAAAATTTAATAATCCTAAAATCTGTAACCTTTCTCTTCCTATAATAGGTACACTGTCTCCCTGAAGTATAAACAGTTCTAACCTAAAACTTTTATTTTTATAACGTACATTGACAATTAAAATACCCTTTGCGTCAATAATATTACCCTGATAAGACTTAAACATTCTATCCGTTTTTTGTAGCCTTAACGCGCTTAAATTCTCTGAGCTTTCGTAAAAACGCGACGATATCGCTGAAATCGGCGATCCCGTGTCCATTTCGAAATTTAATATGGAACCTTCTACTTCTGCTTCGATTATAATCGGTTTGACTTCACTTTGCGCTACAATATTATTTTCTTTTGTTTCTAAGTGAAATTTTGTCGCTCCATGCTTTTTATTTTTATTTATATTAAATGGCTTTGACGTATCCGACTTATCTTTACAAATATTTTGCAAGTGTCCCCTTTTTTGCACTTACTACAAGTATAGTTTTTATACATACAATTCATCGAAATATGGTTCGGTTTTCCGCAGCAATAACAAGTCCGACCGCTACTGACCTCTTCCTTCGGAAACGAACGCTATTCCGACTTTGTTCTTTGCTGCTACGAAGTTGACTCTTTCGCTACTGGGATGCATCTCTGCCACGTCCTTCATCGCTGATTCCAATGAAAACGCTAATTCAATAGCCCTCTGATAGGACAAATTCTTCTTTCCCAATAGCCTTTTCTTTATATGCTCACTCGCCAGTCCCCATACGTACTGATCTCGAATGCTACTCTCCAAATTTTGTCCGAACTCGCAATGCGTCGACAATTTCTTTAACTTTGCCACAAATTTCTTCACGTCTTCACCATCCTTCTGTTTACATTCCTTGAATTTGTACCTTTCTGCAAAGATACACGGCGCCGGCTGCAAATGTTCTTTCATGACCTTAGCAAGGTTCTCTAATGTTGCCTGTGAGGGTAGCGCCGGCGATAATAAATTTCACAATAATGCGTACCCTTCTTTTCCAAGTAACGTTAGGAATAACGACACTCTTTTGTCTGCGGCTACTTCGTTTCCATTAAAATACATTTCTAACCTTTCGCACCACATTGTCATTGCCACAGATGTCATTAGATAAAGTATCCATTAGATTCTAGTATTTTAGATATTTTACAATTAAAGTCATCATCTAAGGTTGAATTGGTAAAAACTACTTTGAGTGATGTTAATTGCAAACTGGTTCACCTATTAATATTTGAATTGTCTGATGTAATATACTATATGTAGCTTTTTCCATAAGAACATCAGGGCCTGATGGTTGCCGTAACTTCAACCGCAGGTGCGCGTACAACTTTATCGCTCGCAACTATCCCACAAATCTGCGGTTTGATTCAAAATAATTATTCTACGGCATCATTTTCATGGTTAATAATTTTTTTTATACGTGTTTCAGTTCTTGACGAGTACATGTGCTTTTCTGCAATTTAGGTTACCGTACTATAAGTATTCGTTTTCAATAGTTTTATTTTTGCGTTATAAGAAAAGTATAAATATAAGGAAGGTAAGTTGGATCTTAATCATTCTTTATAGTAATAAATAATGTAAAAATTTACTAAATATTAGAATTCACTTAGTTAGTCGAACTATTAAAATGAAGTGAGGATTTAATATATCACTTAAACTTCAAACTGCCCAAGTGTTCAAGTCGCCGTAACTGACTAACCATTTAACTTTTATATTCAAAGATTATTATTTTATAATTTTATTTTGTAGACCTTTAATATTTTTATGTACAATAATTTAAATAAAAATTTAATTAACCTGCATTTTCATTTTAAATACTTATCTATTATATATTATTTACATTTAATTTAATTTTAGTAATTTCAAAACACGTAAGGCCCTTGTCCGCGGCTCTTATTTTACTCTGAAGCATTCGAGAATATTAAACTTCAGTAATTTATTTCAAGCCGTATATTACCTTGACTACGGCCTTATGTTAAATATTAAGTACTTGTTTCTTCCGGTCCGGAGATTCACCCCATTACATCCGTATCACGGACCTGGTCCGGTCCTAAGCACGGGCCGTATCCGGCTCTTAACTTTTCTGATCCGGCCCTGATATCGCCGTGAGTTTTTTTTCTACTCGGGCTAGGCTTTTGCGCATACTCATTACTTTGCGCATGCGCTGTATATCTTATTCACGTTTTCAAAACCAAGAATTGATTTTTATTTTTTAATAAATAAAAAATGATCAATATTCCATTTTTAACTGCGGAGCATTTTCCATTGGCCATGGAGCACTTTTTTGACACTCTAATCATGTTAAAAAAAGTCCTTATTTTAAGAGATATGGGCATTTAAATATTCGAAAGTTACCAATTTTTTTCGCAAAATAGAAAACGGAGCACTTTATAAAAATGATACCGATCGACGGAGCACTTTAAGATCTATCGATGGGTATTTTTTTTTGCAAATTCTTAAATCTGTAGGTTGGGGTGTAAGTACTCAATGCAATGTTCTTTTATAAAGTGTGGATGCACTGTAAGAAGCTTAAAGCTACATTTTATTTTTGAAACGATTATTTACAATCATACGATAATTGAGTTATTGGATCTTCGATATTAATTTGAAAAAGGTTTTATTTATTTATATAAATCTCTACTAAATCAATGCAAAGCTTTTTAAGAAATGATAATTTGCACTTAATTAAAAATAAGCCATATCGAAAGGATCATAATTATTTTTTAAATATCAAGAATACACATTGGCAACATGTGTATTCAAACGGAAATATTTTAAACGTAAAGTGTAACATTTTATCTCAGATAGAGACACTATCTTAAACGATTTATCTAAATTATGCCCCGCTTATGATAATTAAGTTAATGTCTCACTTAATATAACTGTGGCTTCGAAACAAAGTGAAAAGTATAAATTTAAATGCTAAGTTAAACAGCATATAATACCTGACATATACGAAATTAAAACTTATAATCAATCATTCACCTAAAGCACAATTCACAAATTTAATTAATAAAAATATTTTTTTCAGTATCGCACGGACATTTCCGAATTTTCAAGAAAAAAAAGAACATCCTACCAATTTTAATATTGCTGAACTTGATAAAACTGAAGCTACTGATCTTGCCGATCTTCCTTGGTGTCCACTTTATTAAAAAGCTCCTTGTGCTCGGATCTCTTCTACTGCCTTCGATACTCGCACACTTAAAGATCTGTAAAATAGGACATCAGCCGTACCATCATCATCCCTGGGCAGCATCCGTAGAATATCCCGTGGATTATCCAAGTGGTAAATAGATAATTAGGATGAAATGAGTAGTGTAAATGATTAGGATTTTGTAAATATTTTGTTACTTTTTATAAAAAAGGAAAATAAAAAAAAAGACCGTAGAAATACTTATTTGATCACAGAGGCAAATAAAAACGTTTCAATATCTTATATTTAAATTTATTTAAAAATAATACATTTACATTTAGCTTTAAGCTCAAAGTAGAATAGACTGAATAGAATAGAAACAATAGAACAAATTGGATAATCAATTTTGAATGATGACGTTCTATTCTATCGTAATTATGAATAATAGACTTTAACTAAATATTCAAATAGAAGTTTGAAAATTCAAAAGATAATAATTGAGTAGCTTTGAAGACTTGCGCCATTTGCATGCAATTTTACGAGTAAGTGCGGAATGAATTATGGAACGCACTCATTTGTATCAGTTTAGCTTTAGATTTAAGTGGAAGCGGCAGAATCTTGAGATGCAAAATCGCGCGCGTGTATTCCTCGCGCATCTGTGAATTCCTTTATTCCAAAGCCGACAAAAGCCCAAGCCTTTCTCTGGAAGAATTCGGGAAGTTTGCTTGGACAAGATAAATTCTGATGATTGTTCGAGCTAGAAAAAGTGCGTATACGATTGGAATACATCGTGATTGTGTTACTTTGCCCTAATGCTCTTTATTAGATATTCTTTAATAATTTACTATAGTTGGTCATTAGCTGTCTATTAAAATATAAGCATTGAGAAAAGCTGCGTCAATGTAAATTTTTAGTTAAAAAATACAATGTACAATAAAATTAAATCAAAACACATTATTAAATTAATGGAAGAATGGTAAATTTACGGAATTCCGTTATTCGAAAATGGTTTTTGCATGATTCGGCAGAACTCAAACCTTAGTCATGGCTGAAAAAAATAGAGATCGACTAGTGAAAGGAAAGCAACAATGCTTCTGGCAGCTGCTGAAGTAACAATGGCTTCGAAATATACTTGATTAGCGTTCTTTGGATTATATTTAAAGTACAATCATTTTCATTAGTATATCAACGAACAACGTAGTTTTATATCCCTTGCGATTTTCCATTTGCATGAGATGAAACTGTAATCTCAGATTAAAAGCAATTCTGGCAACAAAGAAATTCACACACCTGCAAAACTATGAATTAAGGCCTCGCAAAAACACTTGGCAAGGCAATCAAAATGCATGAGAGTTCCATAACACTTGTGGCGATAATTTTCCCTCTGAAAATTATCTCCTGGCGCCGATTGCCCCGCATATTTCCTTATAAGTCCGACGAAAACACATGCTGTTTTAACAGAAAAGAAGAATTGTACCGACTTGTCCCATTGCCCCTGAACAGATTTCACCTCTTGGTGTTACCTGTTTCGTACACCCGGCGCTGTGATCACTGCGAATCTGCGGTCAAGGTCGAAACATGTGTGAGTGTGTCTGTACGCGTGCATGGGTAGGTGCATTGGCCCCTCGCACGACTGACCTACTACCAGATTTGGAGGTGCGCCAGGTGTACACGAGAAGCCGATCTCATTCGCGCGAGTTTCGAGGATCGGTGATATCTCGCCCACGTCGTTCCCTCGACTCTCGATGTATTATACGAGTTTCCTGATCGTTTTACGCGTGGCGACTTTCCAATGAGTCTGTTATTTTTAAGGAATTTATCTCTTCCTTTTTTTCACCTAGACCTTCGCTTGTACCTCGTTATTTATTTTTAAATGTGGATAGCGATGCGAGATTATAAAGTTGTATAGTTACAAATAATATACTAATATATAACAATAATATAATAATATAATAACATTTTTGCGGTTCTTAAGACATTATTGCAATTTTTTATCAGGAATAGAAAAGAATCAAAATACTATTTCTATTTTATATATTTCAGTTTCACGATAAATCCTACGTATATAACAAAGGAAATAAGCCGCTGTAGACCTTAAAAGATTCAGTCGTTCTCCAGATATAAGTAATAAAAAAAGTTTACAAAAAAAAAATAAATCTCTAATATCTCGAGAACTACTGAGTCTTATGAACGATCTAATGGAATCGTCCAAGATATAGCAAAATACTACCAGATTACAATATTTCAAATCCATTTATTCATTTTTACTCAAGTTATCCTCGACTATAGAAAACAGCTTTTTTCATAATTTCTTTCTCGCAAATTAATAAAATAATTAAAAGTTTATAAAATATATACTTTGGGGTGTTGCCAATATCCATGAATTTTTTTAAATTATTTTAATCAATAGTTTTGAGGATACGATTAAAAAGAAATGTACGAAAACCTGTTTTCGAATAGCTCATGTCTTTTTAAATTAACAACAAAATTTATTCTATAGAAAACTAAATTTTTTAATATCTAATACATCATTAAGTGACTAATACAAAAATATTTTAGTAAACGTTTACAATATCTATTTTTATTATCTTTATATAGAATTATGTATACAATTTCTATTAAAATATATTTATAATCTTTATAAAGAATTATTCTTATTATAATGAGACTACACTTGTCGAATCGCTTAATGTGGATGTTACCAAATTTTCATCGCGCACAAATTCTTCTAACAAATGAGATGTTATATTGTAAGTAAATAAAGACAGTCCCAAAATTCCTCCTGAATCTTTATTTCCTTTGTAATGTAATTAAATTCAGCGAAGAAAACTTTTAAGACAATTCGATTTTTCTTTTTAGTAAAACCTAGACCAACTACAAGTTTATTTTCCGACTCCACCACGTCGCTTAATTCAACTTCTCGAACATTAGCATCAAGCGAAATAGCTGAAAAATAAGGTTATGCATATTGTACTGTAGTAGATTATAAAATACAAAATAATATACTAAAAATATGCTAATATATAATTTTTTCGCCAGAATTAGTTTCTCACCGACATTATCTGGTACTGCTAAATTCACCCACTCAACGGTATTACGATCAACAACGCTTCGTTCCAATAGTTTCCCCTGTTGTATTTCAATGTGAATTATATTATTTGTCACTTGAAGTCGTGCTCCAGTTACAACACTAAAAGCATTAAAAATGTTATCTAGGCTCAATCGATAGTTTTAAAATATCAGTTATAAAAAAAATTCCGTATCATCATCCTGCAGTACATTTCGATACTAGTGCGATAAAGTGATGCTATTCTCATCTGAAGGTTTTCTCACGAGCGAAGCGAGTATGAAAAGGTTACACATCAAGAGTGAAATCTATTTCTCGCTCATGTATCTAACCGTATTTTATGACTCATATTGTAAGAAGCTTAAGGACATATGACAGTAAATTTGAAAATGTCAAAAAGTTCTCAAACTTTAATGTTATTCATAGCATAAAAGTACTATTCCATGATTTTTCAGATTAATTTACCTATTTGTTGTCGAAAAAATAAAAAATAAAAATAAAAGAAATTCAACACATATTCTTATGGAGCGCAAGGCTTTTATACAAAAAATAGTGACTTATTTAATGAGCAAACCAAAGATTAAAATTATTATCGCCTTCATTAGACAATTTTTTTTTATTCACTAAAGGGATAAGTCTAATTTATGCTGTAAAATTTTTTAACACATTCAATAAGTGACTATTTTTTATATCAAACCTTTGCGCGGCTTGGCGCCCGATAAGAGTACGTAATACATTTCTTTTATTTCGATTTGATATGCTCGTCAATGAAACGGTAAATAGATCTGAAAAAATCATGGAATAGTTTTTTTATGCTGGAAATAATATATTATATTTTAGGACTTTTTGGATACTTTCGAAATAAAAGCTTCGAAATTGCTGCTAAACACCCTTAATTTAAGTCGTATACATCTTTTTTTCGTGTGCGATAAATATTAAATATGTGATGAATAATTAAGAAACTTACTAGTGTGATTCATTAGTTGATGCATTAATCTTAACATCAGCTAAGCTAATTTTATACTTGGACCTATCATTTACATTTTCGTAAGTACAATCGCATTTACACGGAATGCACTGTCCAAAATGATGAATGATTTTTTTTAGCAGTATAGGACCAACAGGGATTAATGTTGTATTATATACTTGATGTTTACTATGCTTCTTAATTTTGACGAAAGCATATCGTCGAGAACTGCTTGACAAATCCTATTAATTAAAAAAAAATACATTTGATGATTATCGACGAATATAGATTAGAACAAAATTATCGAGGATTTTGTAGCTTCACTTGCAAGCCTTTCGCAATTTTGTAGCTTAGCTCCACAGGTATAGGTCTGTGGGAACAAGTATTTTTCTGGATAGATAGAACTTAGTTTACTGTTAGTAACCATCTTTTTATTTACGTTGAAGCAATTATTGGTGCATTTCTGAGGAGATTTACCAAATACATCTGCTTCTTGAATAATATATTTTTAGTAATAGTTCTTTAGCTCGATGTATAATTTATCTATAGACAAATAATTTTTTAATTTAAAATAAGATTTTATTGATTCAACCTGGTAATATATTTGATTATTATGTCAATAACAGAAAATTCACTTGAAATTCGCATACCTAAACTACAGTTTAAAAAAAAAATTGGTTAAGCTGTTTAGCTATATTTGATAAAAATACTTACTTTCCTTGAGTTCAAAATCTGCTGGATTACATGCATAGATTTCATTTAAAGTTAGAGTCAAAAAATGATTCAATTTTTCTGAACAATGTTGGATCTTTCCAAGCTTTTTCTTTGCTCATCACGTATTTCATTTATAAACGCACCTAGAATATGAAAAAGGTTAAATATCATTGGTTAATTGCTCAAAAAATTATTAAAAGGCAGTTAGGACGACCAGAAATATACATTTAGAATATGATGCAAAATAATGGGATGAGACATAGAGATTTTCAAATTTACCTCTGCCGAACCACTTTTGAATCTCATAAGCGAATAATATCGATTGTAAACCCTTAACTTCAACCACATTGACATGTCTCAGAAACTGAGCAAGCATTTGCATCTGACGTGTGGTTCAGGGAAAGGAAAATAATTAGGTTTTGATCTGTTTGCTGCACATTTATCTGAATTAAAAAAGTAGTATTCTCACATTAGATTTGCCAAATTCTCGGCTACTATTGTAGCAAGAAAAACTTTAGAGGAATCTTACAAGATTTGCTACGATTCACTTACTGAATATTTGAATATAGAATTAATTTTACTGTTAAATCTATATCAAATGCATATTCTCATGTATATTTTCGTATTTTACACGCAATATTTTCTATAAAAATTTTATTAACAAAATTGTTTTTGTGTGTGTGAATGCATGTGAGATTGTGTGTGAGTTTGTATGAGCGTGTGTGTGTTGCTGTATATATGATACAGGTACTCTTGCATACATCCGATGTATCTAACTAGCTGACTCATTACTTTCTATGTTTACCTTTCGAAATTTTACCGCCAACTGATGTGAACGCTTGCTGTTACCTCGCATATATAGTAAAGAGTTTTCGCACGTATACACTTTGTCATGAAATATTCATTGAATATTTATATATGTTTTTAAAAATTTGTTGTGGCATCTGACGAGAAGAATATTGCCTATAAAGGCGTCTTAGAATTCGACAACGCAATACTTGTGAAGCTCTTTTCTACACGCGTAAAATTGAACACGCGCTCATCAGCACGGAAAAAAAGGGAAACAATATATGCCTCTCTGAAAAGAATTCAGGTTTGGCAAAAGTGGACCGTTATCGTTTTATAACCGGTCATTCGGACACTGTCGAATTTATCCCTCTTCGACTTCGTTCCTCCTTTTTTTTTCCTCTTACTTTATATCACTCACACATTCGCACGCCCAGCATACGCACGCAAGCACGCACGAAACATTGTTTCAAGAACGAGTTAATGACGATAATCAAGCGCATAACGTCTGTGGCGGCGAGGTGGAAGGTGGTGCGGGGCGGAGGAGGAGGGGGAGGGGGAGTACAAAAGGGAAATAATGAGAATAGGAATCGACAGCCATATTATGTCGGCGATACGGAGTCGTGCACTCGCGACACAGCGAGTCAACCGTTACCCGTGCATGTGTGCGTGTGTGCCGCGAGCGCTCGAAAAAGCTGCATTAACATAACGGGGTTCCCCGTGGCAGAAGCCAGGCGCCTCCTCCTTATCCTCCCCCTCTCTCCTGTCCCCCTCTGCCGTGTGTCGTCTTCGTCCGAGTCTTCGTCATCGTCGATGTGCGCTATAGCTCGCCACGATGGCGCGAGTGTGAGAATACACATCGAACATGTCCCCGGTGTGCGCGAGTTACTTCGACCACTGGTGACTTGAGACTTTGAAAAAGTGCTTCTGGTGATTTTGAGGAAGTGACGTGGCCTCCTGCATTCAGAATCGGTTCGTTTTGTTCATTTTGCATTGCATTCATGAAATTGGCACTTGAATGTGGTATTGTTGTTGTGGTTGTTGTCGAGCATGTAACTATTATGATAGGGGGATTTTATTATAGTATAGTGATGAAAACGTTGTTTTGACATGTGTATAGTTTAGTTTTAAATCAGTGAAATATCGTTTGAAAAAGAGCAGTAAGTATCATAACTATAAGAGGTCATTGACGTCTTATTTTAGAAATCTATATTATCGTTATTGGATGATTATCAGGTTTTAAGGGCACAGTTGATTCGATTGTTAATTGAAAATTGCTTTTTGACAAATTAACACTATTGAATTTAACTTTCTTCAGGTTTAAATAATAATTTATGACAATAATAGTTTCCAATTGACGTGTAACATATAATTTTTAAATTATTGTAAAATTAAAAAAATCGTGGTGTGTGTAGGTATCATGAAAGGAAACCAGAAATGGCCTACAGCCCTAGTTGATTTCATCAGCTCAATATGAATAAACATGTAACTTTTTAAGAATATTCTTACACTTTATTTGATTATAAACTTAATGTTAAAGATGTTTAATGATTAACTTATGAAATTGTAATTTATGAGTCGATTAATTGCTAAACATCTGTAAGTTTATTATTAAAGTATGCATATTATTGAGATTTTACAGTATACATTGGACTTATAATTCAATGACCTCCTTTTTATACACAATTTACACAATTTTGAATTTCAAATATAGGTAGCAACAAAAATTGTTTTTCAAATTCAAAACACGATCTTATAACTCTTTAAGAACATAACATATAGGTCAAAAGAGCTTCCACAGATCCTTTACTGAATACAAACGAAACTTTCAGAGTAATCTCGAGAGTAATTCTTTTTAATTAAATTTAATTAGTTCATAGAAATAATAACAATCATTTCTCTACTAATTTATTGAATAAAACTATGAACTTTAGGACTCGTGACTCTTTTTTAACAAAAATAAATGTATATTTTATTATGAAGAGTAATAAAAATATCTTACAAGATTATATTTTTTCTGTTTTTAATTGCGTCACTTATACATATGTCAGTTGAATAAAGTCTTAAGCTTTCATACAGTTCTTTCACTAATTGATGATGATTTTTAAAACGTAACTTCACAAATAATTCTTCCAGAAAATTAGCATTCATTAAAAGTCACTTAATCTTAATATACGTTGACTTATATTTGACACAATAATTTTATTGCTAATTTAGTAATGTTTGCATTTCAATAAATGTGTTCCTATATACGTAACCAAAAGGTCATTACTTTTTTTATTACTAATTAATTATCTAAAGCATTAAGAATTAGTTAATTGGTTGTTAAAATGATGATTAGATATCGACGCAAAGTCCAATTATTCTAAAAAAATGTGATTTGGTGTCACTGTTGTTAATATGTATTTTTTGTGACATTATCACAATATTTATTCTAAATAATAACCTCTTGCTACCCAATTAAGATCAATAATTTATAATTAAAATAATTATACTTGATAGTCATGCATGTTTTGGCCTGAGTTTCAATAGCTTATTGACAGAAAGGTCATTTATATTTTGTTTAGCAATAATCGACGAGCATCAATATCAATATAATTAATCATATTTATATTTCACAATTCAACTTCCTGTACTACTATCTCAGTAACTGATATACCGTTTCATTTCTAACAAGGGAAGTCGAGTACTCAGAAGCTGTTTGAGATCCGAACGTTAGTAAAAGTTTTCCAAAAACGAGGTTTGTTTCATATTCGTTTATCGGCGTTTTAGATTACCGGAAAGAGCGAATGGGGTCAAGAAGGAGTGACGCCTCCGAAGAACTTATAACCATTGCCGGAAGTTATAGAACTAGTTTTTTCAATTTTATGACACATACATTTGTCTGTAGTTAACATTAAGGAGTTAATCGAGAGGTTCCACCGTTACTTGAAAATTCCATGAACTGTTATATATTCCCAGCGAATCATTCAAGTTTGATTATTAGACTTTAAAAATTATTTCCACCTTTCAAGTGTCAATATGCAAATTAAAAGTTGATTAATTTTGATAAATATAAAAAATTAAATACTTACTCTAACTCATGCAAGACCACTGCTTTTATTTCCTTAACTTTAGTACCGATTCTTAATATCTCCCGTTTATTTCTTAGAATTTGACCATGAATTTATCTATATTTTCTCATTATACAAGTCTATCCTACAATAGAAAGAAGAATAACAATTACATATTTGAAAAGTTTTACTCCTTTAACGCACAATTAAGGATCTTAAGGCTGTACCGTATCTCACTCTAAAAATCTCTATATTCACGTTCGCTGATCAGCTCCAAGCACGTATCGCTCTCGCGAACAATAAGTTTAGCTGCTCGGGAGCGCGCTATGATTTCTCCTCGCTCGCGTAGAAATAAACAGTCGCAGCAGCAACAGCAGCCAGAGGCAGCGGCAAACGAGCGAGCACAAAGTAAGCGATTCGCGTAAATTTTTACGGACGATCGTTAGGAAAGCGTTGTTCGCCGCTCAGGTGTTTGCCCGCAGCATCGTTACAATATGCCGAGCGCAAAGAGAGGAGAGGCCATATCGCGTTTTCACGCTCGCTGGACCTCTCCAACCTGTGTTTAGCTATAGCCCCTGTGTGTGTATGTGTGTGCGCATATCCACCGCGGATGTGTGCATTCATACGTTTCTCTCGGCGATGTAGGCGCGGAATTTCCGCTGCCTGAGGGGCCGCCACGTGAGAAGATCGCTACCGATGATGCCTCGGGGAATCCGGAATGACTGGCGTCTTTCGCTATTGTCCCTGTACTGTCTGCGGACAAAATCATTTGTCGTGGAAGTTGCTACAATTCAGTTTAAGATCTGTAGCTGATTGTTTCAAACAGACTTTCTGTATCGGTTTTAATTTATGTGTGTCCCTTTATGATAAAGGGATGGGAGTCGTTCGTGATAGAAAAAGTAAAACATTGGCAAATTTTACTGTCATTCTACTCAAGTTGTCTTTGATGCGAGATCATATGTCATAAAAAATTCTGTCATTATTGAAAAACTCATGCAATCTGAACATTGCATATCATTTTCGTTGAATATAGTATATAATACAAAGCAATGTGTATTTAAAAGAAATTGCTCAACATGAAATACAAATCTTCTTATAAATTCGTTCTTTGCATTAAATTTAAACACACGCAGTGATTTCCAGATTTAGCCAGTATCACGTAATAAATACCTATTACGCTGCATGAACTTAAAGCTTCCTAAACTGTTTTCTGAAACGATCATTCTTTTCCTCTTAAGGTGCATAGAAAAGAATGCGCATAAAATGAAAATGCATGAAGTAATAATGTTGGGATAGTAAGTGACATGGAAATGAAAACTACAGTACATTTAACACCGCTACGTAACACAATCAACGAATTAATGAACTTCCTTAAATGAAGAGGTATAAATAAAAATTTAATGCCCGTTGAGCATTGAATACGTCTCGGACACGTATTCATAGTCGTCATAACGGTCATGAACAACGTATGTACTTACCGTAAAAACGTTGCATAAGGAATGAAGCCATGCAGATGCGATACATAAAAACGGATTTGTTCTGTACGGTAGTTTTGGACCTTATGAATAAGAGAACTTCATAAATAATCATTCATCAGATTTTTTTTTTATGCTCTCAGTCTACATTTCTTTGATTGATTTTATATTGTTATCAATAATTCAGACGGTGGCTATCCGAAATTGAATCTAAAGTTAATTCAAAACTCTTGCAATCTTATTCTAGGTTAGCAAGCCAAGAATCATTCGTTGCGTATTCCATGACTTCACGTTCCGAAAATCTGTGTGTTCCTAAATTATACACCATTGTTCAGTTGAACACTACAATCATCGATAAACATTAAAATTTAATGAAAATTGTCCAAGTAATTATATTTTTACATCCAAGAATGCTACATCATAAACTCACTCAGGTCCGAGCATCGCTCAGAACATTTTACATCAAACAACAGTTAGAAAAATCCATAGAATTTTAATTGTATAACGAGGTGATGGATAGACATCTGTGACGAAAAAATTCGCAAGACTTTCCATTGGGAGTAAATAATTCCTTTCACCAGCAATTTCACAAATCCGGAACAAAGCGTCTCGCCTTTCAATAATCGAAGGTCGATCGGCGGCAAGCGTAGAGAAAAAGGGAAGCTAATCGCGCCAGCTTCTAGGGAAACCATCATAGATGCAGAATCTATACGGTCTATCTTATAGTTCATTCGGGGAAACTGATTATCTTTATCCTTCATCTCTAAGCATAGCTGAAGGTTGGAGCGCGATTCTTCTGATTTACTAAAATATTAAAGTTTTTTGTTCCAATAAAACGCCGCCATTAAAGTAATGCTTAGCTAGACTATATTTGGAGGATAGGAGAGAAACTCGGTTAATCACACTTGATAAGAAAATGATTTTTGCTATATTTCTATCATTAAATGGTTGAAATTTAAAGAAAACAAAATTATTAAGACGGTAATTAGCGCGTGACATTAAGCTTTTAAACATTAAAAAAACTTGACCGAAAGAAGTCTTTATAAAATTTCTGCCATAATGGATAGATTTAATAATGGTTGTTGTTAGTTCGTAGAACGGCTGTTTCACGTGTAGGTTCGGAGTTTGAATCGGCATACGGTACAGTTTTACCGGCAATAAAAAACTACGGGTTCTGTAAATGTATAGGTATAAAATATTATGGGTTTCCGTGTTAAAATCGCTTGATGAAAGTTTCACATAGTTAACATGTCTCTGGAACATTCAATGAGTGGGAAATTATGTAATCTACGCTGCAAGCATAAGAATACATTTTATTAGGGACTCAGATAAAATACATTGTGCTAAAATTAGAATAAGTTTTGAATTCATAAATAAAAATTTATGAATGAAGACATTCTGAATTGTAATGAATAATGGTCGTATACAACTTTTACGTGCCTTGTCTAGTCCATAATTCACCATTTAAAATATGGAAGATCGTCACAAAATTCTTCTACTCAACACTAAACAGTGTTACAACCATGCGATAAATTTAATTTCTGAATCATTCACGATTCGGCGTGATCATGTGCAGCGGTGCAGAAGCAAGTTCTAACAGGCTTAAATAGACATAGCTAAGCCTACTTAGTAATGGGCACCAAAGTTCTTGAAATTGTTTACATACTAAATCATGATCCGTGAAAGAACACATTCATGTATCCAACAGTTGGATGATTGATGCAGCGGGATTTATGAAATATGACAAAAGAGATTAATTTGCGAATTTTCAGGCATACGCCGTAAAAATCTCTATTGCTAGAAGTAGCTACTGTGAAGCTCAAGTAAAGTATTCTGGCAATATGTGTGCAAAAATGTATGTCTATTCGAGCGTAGCAGAATGTTCGAGGAACTAAAAAAGGGTCCTTTCACAAATTGTTGGCAGCTCGTACTAGTCGAAAGTGTCTTCCAGGATCGGTAAAATTCTAACGTGAACGCTTAGCATACGTTGAGTTTCGTATATATTCAAATCAGTTTACTGGATTCCTAATTTTCTTTCTATGAAATTCGGGTTTGCCGAGGCGTGATTAGACTTAATCAAGCATGTAGAACTTTCTTCAGGCTCCAAATAGGAAAGTTAACAGTCGAGATTATCAGATTCTAATCTAAGAACTATGATGTATCGTAGCGTAGTAAATGTTTAATCGGTCAGAAACTGGAATTAATCCGTTGGTATTCGTTATTTGTCAGATTGAACTGAAAAAATATCTACATCAAAATTTATAAGTGGAACTAAAGGATACGTAAACATTCCTTTTGTTTTGAATCATAACAAACATTGACGCTCCCGCATTCTTCACAATTATTGCTTTATCATTTTATCGTCAAGTTTATTCTACTTCCCACCACCTACAATTTTCAAATGTGAAGATTTAAACGAAAAACGCGCTAGCCTTGCTGGCCAGGATCCAAAACCAACAATCGGCTCAGCATTGTAACCAGACTCTACCATTAAAACCTCAACTCAAACACACACCCAAAGGCCGTTTTTTTTCCCCTCTCAAACTTTCTCTCGATCGAAAAACAAACTTTTCGGCTGGTTTCACCCGAAAAAAAAAACCGTCCCAGAGCCAGACATAAAACTGCATTTTCACGCGTTCACCCGAATGGGAAAAGCCATTCAACACACGCGTGCTCCAATCGAGTTTTTATTCGACTATGGCTATACAGCCGAATGGAACGATCTCCGGGACCGATGATGCTACGTTTCCTCGTTTCCATTTTTTTTTTCGGGCGAACGATCGGCACCGCCCGGCGTCTCTCGATTCCAAAGCCGAACGACGACGGAGTGTAATAAACGGACGGAGCCACAAGCAACAGCAGCGGCAGCAGCAGCAGCAGCAGCAGCGTAAAGACGTAAGACGCGGGACGGATGGCCGGGTAACCCAGATCGGTCAGAGTCGGCGCAGCGCCGATCCGCACCTCGCCAGTCCCGTATCGTCCGCCGTATGGACGATTTCTTCCTCTCTCGCGTGTACATATACAACCTTCTTCTTCTCCTCTCTCTCTCTTTCTCGAGTGATACACGGGATCTCTGTGAAGTTGGTTACGTTCAAGTGATTCAAAATTGACGAATTCGGCTGGTTGTTGTTAATAATATATATTCGACTGGATAGTGTGGACACTTGTCGAAGGAGGAATGGTTAGTGATAAGGTGAGTGGTGTGCCAACGCTTGTGTGTGTGTGTGTGTGTGTGTGTCTGTGTGTGTGAAGCGCATGTACCAGTCGCCGGTTGAACACGCGGCCGGATGCAGTGTGTCTGGAACTCGCGGAGACTCTTATTTTGTTTTCCCTCCTTCGTCGCTTTCGGGCTTGTTATATCGGATTTTCTGTGCATCTATTTGTTATTGCTTAATGCACTCGGCCGCGGTAGATTGCAGGAAGTGCGTGCGTGGCTCTTCACGTTTTTGACCTAGTAGTACAATTAGCGCCCGATGCGTTCATTGATATCAAGTCGCGTTGGGGGCTGGCTAATTTATTCCTTCGTACTACATACGCTTGTACGAATTGGCTGTTTCATTTGCTCTTTTTTAGCATAAACACGGAATTAATTTGAGGCTGCGAAGATTCGACGAACTTTACGCTAGGATACTTTTATGGGTATATCAGATTTGGCTGGTGTTGGATGTCGTACACACTTTTAGAATTCGAAAATTGTAGGCCATAGGCGGGAAAATTGTGTTTCCTAGAAGAATTGAATATGTAAAAAGCTCTGTGGTTCGGACACTTGTCGTTAGTCTAATCTTTTGCATACTATTAACAATAGTTCGAAATTCTTTATCAAAATAGGTTGAAATAACAATAAACCATTCAGCACCTCCTTTTGTAAAATAAACGTACAAGCAATAATTTATAAAAGTAACGAATGTTAAGTTCCTCTAACTCAAAATGCAACGAGACATTTCTTGACACCTTTTACAACACGACGTAGACGGAAATGCAATTAGGTTTTAATTCTAATCTACTTAATAATTTACTTCTACAAAGTGTACAATTAAAAAGACGAAGCTTACGAGATTAGTACTCGTCAGTATCATCAATGTAAGTGTAGGCTTAGCTGTACAGTTTCAATTTCCTTTCAAGAATCACGATCAATTAACCTTCAAAATGATCGCTTAGGTCCTGTTGCAAAAAAACGTCTGTTCATCCGTTATTCTTTAACTGAAACATTACATACAATACATCACACAAACGCGTTGCTCTAGGTATTGCAAGTGTTTTCCTTTATTTATAGGTAGCGATTACCTGTGTACTTTAGGAGTAGTGCATTATCTTTCCGGTCATTTTACGTCTCTACTCGATCGTAATCGCCATTTATGGTACATAACGCATTAGTTCGCTTCGATACATGTAATCCTTAATTAATTGAATTTCAATGTGCCATTGTCCATGACTCTCGCAATGCTTATAATTGGATTTCTAACCGCAGTGCGAAATTCGTCATTAAAGGAGCGTAAAGGACACTAATTTACCAACAATGCCTGCGCACGCGGCGCACCGTTTTTACCACGTTAAACTTGTTTTTTTGCCTTCGAGCACGCTAATACCAGAATCCCATCTCGTTATCGCATTTATTCATCGGTAAACAGGTGCGTGGAATGTAGAGAATTTGAGAAAGCTCAGTTGGACTAGAGAGAGACTCGCCCATATAGTGTAGTGAAAAGCAATCGCAAGTGCGTGCGACACATTGTCAAGTCTCATCCACTGACACGAATATAATCGCAATTAGAATTCATTATGTTCGAGGAAGAAGCGGCGGCGGGTCTGAGTGAGAGTTCGGATGGGCAATGGCCCACAAATGTCTGCGAGCGAGCGCTGGCCCAACTGGTCGAGAGTGGCGGCGGCCGGTTTCAAGTTTCCCGAATTCCCCGACTGTCCTACATCCCTCCACGTTACACATTTCGTTCCTTTTATCCGACTTTCGAATGATTTAAATAATCTTTATTAGATGGCTGATACATGACGCTTCCCAAGAGTGCCTATATCACGTATTTTATGGGATACACTGGATATTATATTGATGTGCGATCAGTGTTAATTGAAAATTAAACTTGAAAAAATGCATGCTCACGCGTCTATCTTGCATGTATCTTCTTTTGAGCTCTATATAAGCAACTTAGGATAACACTATAATTAGGTTTAAATTGAATAGGAAAGTCAAACAACGAACTAATTAGACTGGGAATCTTATGGAACAATTTTCTAATCTGGTAAATAGTCAATTATTCAAGGATTAGAAATTTATGCTCATAAGTTAGTTTCCCTGTTTAACAATTAAGAAAAATTGAATAAAGTACTTGTTATTCAAAGACTTCTGATTTCAGTTGGCAATTCTTAGTATTATCTATGGCTAGATAAATATAATTTTTGCATTATTATAAAAATGTATTTTACTTGAATTATATGATTATATACAGTAAGTTTAATCTACTTTATTTAAATTAATTGTATTAAATTTGCCGTACTTCGAAGTAGTACAGTATGGCTTGATCGCAGTACAATTAAAATTTTTAATAAATAATTTTTTTTAGTAATACTTATTTATATGTATAAATAAATTATTATTATTTAACAGAGATTGTTCGCTTTAATATCATTCAACTTTAAACAGAATTCTTGATTAGAACTCTCTAATCGTTTTTAAATATTTTAAATTTACACTGAAAATGATACGGCTATTCCTTTGCTAAGCAGCAACATTCTTTCAAAATTATCAAGCTATATTTTTGCAAGCACAGAAAAACATTTTACTTTTTATGTAGCTACTGTAAGTCAGTTGTGAAGCAATTCAAACTTATTATTATAATTTAGTAGAAACTTATCAAACCTGTAAGAAAATGTTTTATAAATGCTGAGAAAAGTAGAATAAGTGCGATATTGGTTACACAAAAAGTGTCTTAGAGCAGAAGATGTTTAAAACATCAGCAATTTTTTGCAATATAATCCATGAAAGTTATGTCAATGAGTAGCTAGTGATCTAACAGCTCCTGACATTCATATTTAAATTTTTTTCAGACGGAGCATTTATTTAGTTGCGGGCATTATTCCATTTCGAAGTACTAAAAGATGTGAGAATTTCTAGGTCCTTCTTTCCGGGTGAAATTTACCTATAACTATCGGCATTCTATTCATTATCGTTGGTCTTTCATTTTTCTATGAATAAATGATTGTTTTGTAGCATAATATTAATAGGAGAAAACTGATCAATTTTCGCATTTCTGTACTCAAAGAATTTGATTCTTAAAATGCAACCTTATTTCAGATAGAAATGTTTGTCATAAACCTCGTACGAGTTGTAAGTAAAATGTGGAGCATTTACAAAGTCATTGTAGTTTGTTTTACTTTCTAAAGTCGGTATTTAAGAAAATGATTTTGCACAGGAAGTCTGAATAGCGCTTGAGTTAAGTAATTTTTATGTATGGGCTAGAATGTCTCAATTATGCATAAAATTTTATGGAATAGTTTTTTTAAGATGATCCTATATATTTTTGGAGAGAAACGGTCAAAACATTTCGGATAGTACTAACATATGATTGGTGAATTAGCTATTTGTATACAACTTTCATATTTGCTCTTAAAATCAATACTTATAAATATATAAATATGAATGCAAGAGCATGGATAAAAGTTGTCTGTGCAGCATCATACCTGTGAAAACCTGTTTGATGAGGTTGAAAGTCAGTCATTGAATATCGTTTGAAATCAATATAGTAGCTTATACGTTCAAAATTGTCTTTCTTTCATCAGGAAAAATTAATTCAATTTCATTCAAAAGCAATTTGAAATCGTATATTCTACGGAGATACACATAAGCGCCTTTTTGCACAAAACGAAGTCATTATTGGATGATTTCTAGAGATTAGATTAGCTCGACCTGAAATAACTCTTTTAGTTTTTTCTGGCTCAGTGCGAAATAAGTGCTTGAATCAGAATTTTTCTTTCAAATAAAAGTGCTATTTTGATTCGAAATAAAGGTTAATTAAACCAAGAAATTGCTAAGATTCTGTCGTTTCTAATCTCCAAAGCTTTGAAAAGTCAAAAGTGGATGCTGCTCGGAAAAAGCAATCGAGTTTTTTTAGTAAAATCAGAATCTCTTGACTCTGAAACGTATACATTACATGTACATAGTACTGTAATGTACAGACATCGTGACTCGACAAAGTTGCATGCAAATAAAAGCTAAGGTCATCATTATTCGTGTTGTGTGCAGTAGCCACCTTCCACCTAAAAATAATAAATATAAGTATCAGATTACACGTATAATATAGAATGGTTTTAAGATTTTAAAATGTTTTTATATATCTTTATTAGGTAGATCCTTAATGATTTCGAGGCCAAATACTTTTTTTACGTACAAGGTTAAAAAATTTTTAATGGGATTTTTTATATTGTTTTCTATTCACTATTTTGTTTGTGACTTTATCCTACTCATGTTATTCTTTGTGAATAAGCATTTGGGTTCCACACGCCTATAGTTCGGTAATAAAGCGTGAAAAACGAATTTTTTCAACTACTTTCACTCTGGCTCATTGTTTAAAAATAAAGAGTTGTTGTGAACGATATATCACAGCCAACATTCCTTCCAGGATTAAATATATATACTACAATGAGTAATGACTTTTATGTCCTGTTAGTTGTATTTCGCTCTCTTTGCGTGGACTTATTTACCTTCTAAACTAAACTGTGCTGGTTTATTGGGATCTCTTATATATTTCTTTTATTTCCTGAATACCCCCATCGTGTTACATAGTTTTCTATCAGTGTATAAACAAGTATTTATATAGCCTAATTTATTGGCATACTTTTAAAAGCCAAAAGAAGGAAAATTATAGCCCGAATAAAGTGGGCAATGATCGTCAATAAAATGAAGCGGAAATTCGTATTAGATAATAATCCAAACTAGGGGAAAAGTTCACTGCCAGACGCCGCAATTCAATTCTCAATGCCTCCGTTTACACACGTATACAACAGTGAAAACAATCATTGCGCCGCCCGGTGGTATATAAAAGACCGCAAATCGCACGGCCTTACTCGAATATAACTCCCACCGCCAAACACTTGAGCATCTTCTATCTAGAATCTCGCGACGACGACAACTATACGACAATCCAATCCCCCACTCCACGTACACCACTTCTCTCCGGGAAGCGTAAAAATCAACTGTATACGATCTTTTGCAGCAGGCGGAAGCGGCAACAGAGAATCTTCGCCACGGGCACGATCGCGATGCGTCCGAGTCGTGATCGCTCCTGACTCGAGCACCAATACCACACAATCAGAAGGTGTGTGTGAGAGAGAGAGAGAGAGAGAGAGAGAGGCAGAAAGCAAGAGAGAGAAAATTGAGAAGATACCAGGACACAGAAGGCAAAGCACTGGATCGCCTGGGAGACGCTAACACGGGAGAAACACGTAAGAATCGTTTGCACTGATATACTTTGATCTGAATGCTTGTGCGGCTGTACAAGTCGTTGAGAACCTGCGCGCCGAGCATTTGAATCGGGGAATTGTTGTGGGTGGTTGCGGTGATTGTGTGCTAAGTAAGCGTCGACACGATTTTGCTCGCTGATTGTGATTGCTTGAATGAATAGGAATAATGCTCAGTTCAGTTTGCAGGTTACCGAGTAATCGTGCGGCTACACATTCTTGGTCTTGTTATTATTGCTTTTTGTCGTCTATTTTAAAGTCTGGAGATAATTCTTCTAAAAGATTTTTTAAGTAACACAATGAACTTTTATTCCTCTTTAAGATGATATTTTTATTTGGTATATAAATATTTGTAGCTGTAATGTTAAATATTAAATGATACTATGTCACTACTAAAATTAATGGTTACGACACTTAATGAATGAAGTGACGACGAATTGACATTAGATGAAAGATCGTATCCAGTACAGAGTACACTCGGGATTATACAGATTCAGTACAGATCCGAGTGCATGCGAGCCAAATTACAAGTTGAAAGAAAAAAAAGGAGACCACTGAAGCACTGGTTACGCTCTTATCATTCCAATGTCGAACCTGTAATGGCCCACCCAAGACGTTAGCACAGTAAAACGCTTTCACCTGCATTATTCCGGTATACCGGTGTATGCCTTTAACCCATTCTTTCTGCATTCCGACTCATGCAGATCTGTGGTTTCTTTTTTAACGTATCAACGCGAATTTGCAAACATTAGTATACTGAATAATAAATTTTTAAACTAAATAATTCACTATACTTAGTGAGTGTGACTTTTCAATAGAAAAGCAGCTACCGTTATAAAAAAAGTCATATTTTATCTTTTTACTGGCCATAACATTCCTCGCGGAAAACAAATCATTATAAGGAGCGATCGCTAGTTCCTATTCATATTTATTGATGTATTCAGATATTGACCGTGTGGTAAAGATTGCTCTACTTTTTGTATCCTCTGTGATGTAATTCCTAACAGTTTACGCAACATAATCTCTCACCTTCACTAGAAGCTAATTCTCACCTCGACCAAACTGCACAATCACCAATTCTGCCACAGCAGACACAAAGCACAATAAATCCGTCCAGCATAACTTTTCCTCGATAACCACTTCCTGCCGCCACTTTCCCACGTAAACGACGCATTGACCTCTGCTTTGTTTGTTATCCCATCGATATCCGGCAGAGGAGCGCGAGGGAAGGCGCCGAGCGTACGGCAGGAAGGGCGGAAGGAGCGGAGGAGGATGCAGCCGCGGCCGACGGCTCGGCTGGCGTGGCTCGCGGCCGTGGCCTTGTGCCTTGTGCTGGTGAGGCCGACGACTGGAGCGCACGGCAAGGTCGTCGCCGGCTTCGAGAGGTCCATAGACCTCGGGGCTGGCAGCCTTGACAATGGCCTCGAGCGCACCGGAAACGAAGTCCTGGACGAGTACCAGATGTACCAGGAGCATCCGCATAGGGCGCCCGATAAGCCCACCAAGTTCGATGTGGACGTGAGCCAGTATACGGAGACCGATGACAAGAGTTTGCTCGATGCCGAACGCACGAGGCTGGGGGAAGAGGAGGACGAGGCTGCTAGTCACGAGGATCAGCAGAAAATCGAGGTTGGTCTTTTGAGTGTACTTTTCATACTTATATTTGATAGTAAATAATTAAGTTTAATTAAAGAACTAATATATTACTTTTTTAATGACGTATTTAACATATTTGATATGAATGTGCAACCACATTAAATATTTGAATATAGTCATTAAACACTTAATGCGTTGATATATATTTTCATTAATTATTCATCACTTGCAAGAGAGCTTAAAACATGTACTGGAAAATGGCGTAAATATTATTTGAATGATATAACTATTTCTGTGTGACTTTTAAAGACCCGATAATTTAGACTGGAATCTTATCAATATAATAAAAAGTAAGGACCGTTAAAAGAAGGCCTCAAATAAAGATAGGCTGTGATTTATATGATAAGTTCTATAGAAATGGATGGAGCGAAAAGTATTTCAGTAATAATTTATCATAATAGTATGTAGGCTAATGATAGAGGTAAAATATTGACGAATGAGATTCTCAAGAGGTCAGTACAGTATTGAAGCGTAAAAAATAGGTGACATGCCATAATATAAATTGAACTATGATATTTATGAACCTCATTCAGTTTTTTATATAATCATATTACCTGAGCCATACCTCTTGCTGTCTAATGTCATTGCATCGATGAATTTTTTCGAATCTTTTTCCGATGATATTCTTGTTTTATTAGATATTCTACAATCAGATAGAAAAAAAAGAATTCATAAAACCAGAATTTTTATAAAATACAAATGAGATTTGTAGTCTACAGTATATTTCTTTGAAAAAGCAAACATTTTTTATTTAGTATCTTATCCAGAGTCTACATACATTACTTTTCATTTTACAAGGATGTGGAGGTAACTACGGTGGCAACGACTCCGGAGATGGAGACTGGCGTTCAGCATTCGAAGACGTTCAAGTGCGAGGACAAAACTATGTCAGTGAAGTGTATAGAGAAAAGAATCGAACGTTTTTTTAGGACAGTTTCGACGATCGACACTTTAAACGTCACCGATTCTGTGCAAATTGTGAAGAAGACAGATGACGATGGAGATGAATATAAAAAGTTAGAAAATGTGAACAGTACGTCTTTGGTGGACGAAATCCACAGGTTTGCACGTGAACACGTGGTGAAAATAAAACTCTCGAAAGATTTACTGGCTCCGAGAGAGTCGAGAACGTTTTTCGGTGGTAAGTAGCCTCAATTCATTGATTGTGGTCGGTAATGGACACATGTAGAGAATTTTAAGTGGAGCGCCATTAAAATAGCTTCAAAAGAAAATTTTACACGACATCTCCTAATTTATTAGTTTGTATTGAGAACTTAGAAAATCATTGTAATTAATTTACTCTCGGCACTTTTGAAAAGCAATTAAAATTTTCGGTATGAATTACTATAATGAATGCAACATTTACAAACTTTGCATTTGTTATTCAATAATACCAATTGATTAATAATTAAACGATAAATTATCGTAATGATTTTAAATTTGCTATGAATTAAATACATGAATGCCTTTCAATATTTAAGATTTAACACATTAAGGTATATAAGTAGCAAGTTAAATTTGCTATAAATTTCAGAAAATGCTCTCTCTGCAAGCAAATTTAATGAAATAAATTATCATAAGCGATAAAATAAGTTAATTGTGTCCAATACCGATCGCATCTTCCTACGCTAACTACTGATGCATACTCACACATACTGCTTATAACATATATATATATATTTATATATATTATACTCTTCTATAATTGGCTTCGCCTCCTGGTCGCTAAAACTCTTTCTACATTAAATAAAAACGCACACTTTAAAAAAACGCTTACTCCTTCGCCGAGCTTACTGGGATTATGGCTTTAACGCGCTAATTACCTGACAGAGTAGTAAGCTAAAAGTTCAAGTGCGCTAGAACAGGTTTACACCTTTTGCTAGGTCACCACTACTACTACAACCTTTTACACCACCTGCTTATTTGCGAGCTACACACGTACCGGCTTTCACCGAGCAAAACTGACGTAGATAAGAATTCAAGGGGTACATCATTTGCTTATGAGTACAACAAACATTCTTGACAACTACTAGGCTATATTTGATTAATGTTCTAACTAGAGAAACGAAGATGTTCGTATTTATTGAAAAAAAAAAAAACATATTTTTGATGGTGACACCTTTGTATAATTTTGACGATAAAGAAAAATATCACTTTGAAATCAGTCAGATGAAAAAGATGGAGAACATACAAAAAATTTGAATTTTAAGAATATCTTGTGTGCATATATTTATAAGTACAACTAGGAATATTTAATAAGGGATTCATCGGGTTATTTTTAATTAACGATGATTAAATTAACAAGAAATAAGAAAAAAATATTTATTTTTAGAAATGGTTAATAAAATTTATGAAATATCATAAGCGTCATAAGAGCTATACTTTTATGCTGCTACTGTAAAATTTTGTGATTTTATTTTATTTTGAAACGTAAATAATTTCAGTATAGTACCTTTTTAATTTAAATTTCGAACTCTTGAAGATAGCTTTAATGTACAGATAAAAATAATGTTGTTAGATAGTATGAAAATTAATGTGTCAATAAAATGCAAGATGTTTATATCTACAAAATCATCAAATTTATAGAAACAAACATTCAAGAACAATTTGAATTTTTATTATTTTACAACTAACAAAGCCACGTAAAATTGGATAATAATGGAATATTATTTTCCTTTTATTTGAAATATAATTAATTAACCAGTCAATTATAATTTAGATCATTATAACATTTCTAAAATATTGTAAATGCCTATTTGATTTATGAAGAGAATACAAGCTGAGTTTAAAGACACTGCATACACACGGAGATCATACGATTTAGTTCCGCTTTCAAATGTAAATAATAACTTGTAATGACATGTTCAATCCGAGTTGTAAAAGAATGTAGTAAACTAGAGTCGACTTTTTTTATATACTTAATTAGCATCGTTGTACACTGAAAGGAGCAAAGTAGAACCGACGATACAAAGAGGACAAAACAGAACAAATCGACTAACGAAAAGTACACAGTGAAAAAACGATATTAAAATAACAAAGGAGTCAAAGACATATTACAATTTTTTAGGTCATAAAGAGGAAAATGGGCTCAACTTTCTATAGCATTTTCATGCAGAAATAAATTCTTCTACTTATGATTAGTAGATACATTTTTATAGGGTACAGTTTAAACAAATTTAAGCACAAGACTTTTCCGCGTTATAAAAACAGATATCAGTAGAGCAACATTTGATAATATCTTCTCATACAGAGTAATAATTATACAATTAACGAATCACATTTATAAAATGAAATTCACCATCAAAGAATCTGCAAATCATTAGCCGAAACTGCAATTATATATATACATATAATACGCGTATTAATAAAGAAAAGAAAATTAGTAACATATTTGAGGCACGATAAAGTCATTAGCACTTTAGAAAACTATTACTTGTGTATATGCAATATTTATTTTGGAAGAAGTAATAAAAAGTAAGTTTAATAAACTAAGCTATTATTGATATTAAATCTTCAGTTTAAGTTTGGTTAATGCTTTATCAATTTTTCTTCAAATGTCAAATTTTATTCTGATCATGAATTTTACGATTTGAATTAAAATCTCACAAGGATTAATCAGATTATTCGAGTAGAACAAATACAAGTACAAACAGTAGCGAACAGAACAAGATGTAAACATACGTTACTCCACGAAAAAAAAAGACGATTCGTACAAACGACATCGTTCGGATTCATCGCTGTTCAAATCCACAGAGCAATGACTCAAACTCCTGACAAAAGAGTGGCGAGCCTACGACGTTGCAGAAACAAAAAGATTATACCCAGAGAGATTTTACACAGCATGGCTTGAGGATCTAACAGCAATGCTTTAAAACGCCGGTACTTTTGCTTTCAGCTATTTATGAGGGAAAGAGTACGTTTTTAACAGGCTTCGGACTTGGTTTTCTAGCGTTCGGCTTGAAGAAGCTGCTGCTGCCGCTATTCATCGGCGCGCAGATCATCAAGAGCATTCTCATAGCTCTGTTCCTGCCCAGTATCATCGGCAGCATCGGCAAGATCGTTGGAAAAGGTCAGATGAAATATGATTATCAGCTCGGTCAAGTATATTAATTATACCAAATATTCCATGGTGGTTAACGCAAGGTTGATGTGTGAACGCGAGCTTAGTCTCGCGCTCATATTTATTAAGAGAGGTGAGGTCAAAGTTTATAAAGAGGCAGGTCAAGTATAAATAGGTTGTACAAGTAGAAACGCATATAGGTAAGCGGCCAGTCACTCGTGCATACATTCTCGTGCTTCTTCGTGAACTTTGACTACAACCTCTCGTAGACTCTTCCTATGGAATAAGTGGACGCGTCGTAAATTTCATATCTTGATGATAACCTACTTTATCGCTATACCCTTTTATTGCATCGCACTATTTAAGATACATTAAGATTGAATGCACACTTTGGATCTTTGATTGACAACTTTCTATTTATCCTTGTAAGGAAGCTGATATTGCAACACACATAGCAGTCAATCTATATCGTCAGAAGCATTATTCACGAGAACTATTTACCTTTAAAGTTTAAAACAGAATTTTTGCTACCACAGTTTTTACTTTTGAAAGTTTAGAGTTAATTTTGTAATTTTCTTGTTCCATTATTTATTAAATATTGGTTTTGATAAAACAATACTTTCTGAAAATATTGTAGAAAATTCAGTACTGCTCGAAAAGAAAATATCTTTTTAAGTATGAGCACACAATGTATATATTATATCTTTAGACTAAAATTTAATGGTAGTAAAACGTGTACATTCCACGTGTACACTAAACACGATGAAAATGATATTCAAATTTCTACTTCTGCGTCATCATGATTGATCTCTAAAGCTGTAAAAATACGTCTGATTAATCGAGCGCTTGACATAGTTTCATATTATTGATTATTCATATTCCAAAAAGTAGCTTCGCTATAGTAACTGAAATAACGATGTCCCATACAGCTTCCAGTAGTCTTGAAACACGTGACAGTTATAAAACTAAATTCTTCTATCCCATACTAAGCCTTGTAATAACACATTCGCCGCATAGAAACGAATCACACGCGATTTATCGTATTTTGATCACTTTCGTGAGCGTAAGAACACCAATTCGTTCGTGCCACTAAACATCGCACTTACTGCCACCTTGCGCTAAAGTGGTTATATACAGCGCCGTAAAAACTCCGAAGCTTCATAAACACGACAATCCCGAAAAAAAATGTTATCCACCGGCCGGATTAGCATTTAACTGCATCATTATGTCGACCTCTCGTCATCCGCGACTCTCTCTCCGCGCATCGCTGCTAAAAATAACAGAAACGCCAAACGGCAATGAATTATTCAAGTCCGCGTGTATATACGATCGCCTACATTAAACGAGGCGCACCGCGCGTCGCGAGTGCATTGACCACTGCTATATATGCGCTATGCGGCGTCATCGCATTATGTCAAACGAATAGCATCCGCCAGCACCGGTAGGAAAGAAAAAATGTAAAATATATAGAGACGAAAAAACTTTCTAATCCATCGTATAGGTGTAACCTCGTTCGCGCAGTCGTCGCAAAATCCACCACAGCAAATGGAGGAGAACTACGAGTTCAAGGATAATCAGGACCTTTATAACGATGATTACATGACGCGCCAGCCACTGGGTACGTTGCCCGCCTCGGCCATGTATGACGAGAGCATGCTGCAGACCAAGGCGCCCGAGATAGCGTCGCGCTACTCGTTCGTCGATCCGCGACTCACGCCGATGAACGCGCTCTCCGACCGCTATTACACCAGGCACATGGTCAATCCCCAGGCCAAGAGGCAGGACTTTAAGGCACGAGACACAGTTATATTACTTTTCTTTACTTCCTTCTTTTTTTCTTTTTTTCTTCTTTTCTTTTTTTTTTTTTTCTTTATTTCCTCCTCCTTCTCGTTCCTCGCATTCTTCGGCTTTTATATATTCTGTAATCGTTGTGGAATATCAATTATATATTGAGAGATAAAAGCGGGTAACGGTCTTTTGGGACCTGGAAAAAGTGGGAGCGATAATTTGGTCGTTGAGTGAATAAACGGGCCTGATTTGTGGATAATGTACAAATTTCAACATGAGATTGCCTTTTTTAGAACGTTAAATAATTGCTTATGTAGTTGATTACAATATAAAAATATTATCAAAATAAAATATTTAATTAACTATTTGAATCACTTAGTTTTCCTAATAATTTTATAGAAAATCGAGTTTAAAATTTTTAGATTAATGTTAATGAGTTAATTATTTTTCAGTCGAATAAGATGTGGATTGGTAATAAGTAAATTATACGCAAAAATTCTTTCATACATGAAGAATAAGCTCTATTTATTTTCATCTAATTTAGTAAAATTATATAGAAATTCAATAAATTCAGTCGAACGATTATCAATAATTATAAGGCTACTTTCTAACAATTATTACTGCACTCTTATGCAACGCAAGACCTGAGACTAAATTATTCGGTTCTTTTAGGATAAACTAAATAAAATGTGCAAAACTATTTGCAGTTTATCAAAAAATGAAAATGAAGTTACTTAAAGTAGTTGATTATTTTAATAAATAATTTTTAATTAATACATAATCACTTGTTTATCACAGGTCTTCCACGAGATACCGACGAGTTCGCTGCTGCTGACAAACTACGATCCGTTCTACTCACCTCTATTATCGCGTCTCGACGCAGTATTTTCGCGACTGGGCCATCACACCGAGGGCTGTCGCGAATACGCGGTCTGTGCGATGTACCGCAGTCCAGCGCGATACGCGCCCTACTCCAATCTGGTCTCAGCTCAGCTCTCCAGAGAGTTGAACGAGCTGCGCAAGCCAAGCTCCGACAATCCGGACGTGTTGCGCTTCTTCCGCTACATGAAGGCGGCCAAAGATGGCCAGGATGGCGTTAGGTGCGAGGACGCCTACGCGGATTGCGCGAGTGCCAGGGACGACCAGACCATCAGACAGAATCAGGCGATGCTGGCCACTTACCAGGACATCGACAAGCTCGTGCACGCTAGGAAGCTGTAGGGCTGTGTGCTGCCATCGTCGGTGCACAACTGTGTTTCTTTCTTTTTGTTTTCTTTTTTTTTGCCTGTTTATTTACGCGGAGAGACGCATTTGTTCAGATGATAAAGATGTGCTGAAGCTTCAAACCATTTTTATAAAATTAGAAGTATATTTAATTTTTGTGAAAATTTAATCTTTAAAAAGTTTAATTGAACTGTTGAAGAGTATTGTAGATTTTACCCTATGCTTATCGGGGTAGAGTGACTATTGAACATCATATTTGTGTAAATTGCATAAAATTTTTATTTTACACACAGCATGTGTATTTTACAAAGCTCTCTCCGTGTATTCAAAGAGTTGTTAGTCAAAGAAGCGATTGTTCGTTTGCCTTGATTCGTTGATCTATTTTGATGAGTTTCTGTTTTGAAAACCACAGTTGAGTTAAAACAATTATTGTTAGGTAGATTGAAAAAATAATGGTATTGGATTTTATCAAAATTTTAGTATTTATAATTTAAAAAGTAACTATTTGCCATGATATATTTATTTATTTATGCTTTAACGAGTTTTTGTCTGTAAATTAAAATTGATAGGGATTATATTTTAAATCTAATTAGTATGAAAATTCATTTAATCAAATTTTTGTGCATAATCTATAGTCATTTTATTGTTATATTGCGTTTAAAATTTCATATACTAAACGCTTAATACGTTATTTGAAAGTGAAGTTTTATCCTCATTATTGCTCTTTAATATTGTGTTTTAGAATCTGTTTTTCAGAAATGCTTTGTGAAACTACCAGTGGATTATCGATATCTTTCAATCCTTTAACCTTATCAGATTTTATATTATTATTGAATCAATCAATCAATTAATTTAATTCAATGATTTTTATTATATTGAAAAATGTTATTATTTTAGTTTTATTAGACAAATTTATTTGGTTTTGCTCACATGTACCTTTGAGTGATATTGATCATAGGCCATAATTTGTATTAAATTTAATATTTAATTTGAGGTAAAACTTTATTTTAAATATTATTATTTCGCGAAAAAGAAATCAAAACTTACATATGTTAGGAAAATGAAAAGTTATCTTTTATTTGGAAATGTTCTTGAAAATTTAAGTTGAGTATTAGAATCGTAAACAAAATAAGTAGTGAAGTAACTGTTTAATCAGTGAATTGTTTATGCATGTATTTGTATGTGTGTGCATGTGTATGATAGGCTGTGTAAGTGCTTCTTGCAATAACAAGACAATATTTTTCTAAGGCAAAAACATTCGACACTAGTATTTTGCTGAAACTGTAAGTGGTACGCAGTGTAGTGAATGTATTTAAAATTAATTTATTTATGACCCAACTAAACGCAAGAAGGAACTATTTTTCTTCATAACAGAGCTGTCATTGCAAACATAACTGTACGAGAATAAAGTTTCTGAAAAATGATGATTTTCTTATATCTTTTCTATAATTTACGTTTTGCTTTTGTTTGTCGAATACAATAATTGACATTTATTGATTTCATTAAACTTTAATTGAATAGCTATTACTGATCATCAGTCAGAAAAGCATTTCTTTTTCGGAAACTTATATTTGATGTCCTCGTTTCAACTCATTCATACATACATATTTATTATTTATTCGAGTAAAGGCTTACTCTTATTTATTTGCGTGTTATTTATTTGAGTGAATTAATAGTATGAATCTTATAAGTTTCATTTACGTAGTTACATTCATTTAATTTAATGTTAATTTAAGTGTAATCAATGATCGATTGTTGGATCTTAAAATGATTTGTATCGTCGATCAAAGGTGTACAGTCAACAAAATGTCGAAAGCACGACATTTTTTATGTTAATAAAGTCGCAAGTTGAAGTTAAATTTAAATAGATTATTTATATTTCCATAAATCTTTATTATTAAGTAGTTTTTTAATTATGAAAATTCATGTAAATAATTAGATTTTGTTGTACTACTAATACATTTATTAATTTTATGTGCTCTGTATCTTTGATTGGATATCATAAAATTAAAGATTGGTTAAAGCAAGTAAAATCTACTCAAAGTACATGACATAAGGATACAAATCCTATATACTTTACAAACAATCTAAAGTAACGTTGTATTTTAAGCGTAAAATGTCATACATAAGATAGCAGAAAATTGATTTTCTACAAAATTAGTACAAATTTCTACATAATTTTAGACTTGCAGATTTGATTTGCATATCTTATACTTGGCCAGCTTCTTTTCTTAGGCATATAGTTAAACTATGCCATTAAAAAACTACGTGTACAGTTACTTCTCATCATCACTCGATGACATCTCTTCTTTGGAAAATCTCTCAGTGGTCATAAAATATCTAATGCAATTTTCTATTAGTATAGACCTTTACGTGACACACTTCATGTAATACTAAAGAATCTGTAAATTTTATTAAGTATAATTACTAAAATTTATTGTATTCGATATTTATTAAATTTTGAAATGTCATCAGGGTAAACAGATTTTTAATAATTTTGTATTCCCGATATCAAAATGAGTTGTATAAATTATTGGTGTATGGGTACTAAAAAATTGTTAACATTTTTAACACTTACTACAGGAAAATAGAACAGAAGTAAGTATAAATATCTTTTCAATTGCTAAATAATTGTACTGTCATAAATTATTCAATGTACTTAGTATTTAATATGTGTAATACAATGCTCAAAAAAGTTTTGTACATACAAACAAATTATTATACAACTTATATTTACTCAAAATAAGACATTATATGTCCAAATGATGTATAACTATGTACTTTACACATGTTGGATACTGTATAATGATTACATAAATAGTGCCGAAATTGAAAATATTCAAAGCATTAATATTTAGATTGTTTAAAAAAATTAATAAAACTTTTAATATGTACGTGAAATAATAAATTAAAACACTATGCTCTAAAATAATTATTACTTTACATACTTATATTTAAAAGTTAAAACAAGTATATTATTCAGAGAAAAATTAACATGAAACTTACGAAGCCGGCAGGCAGGAGAAATTCGGGTTCATTGAAACTATTACACCGCATGACGCATTCGCCGAAGGGAATTTCTTGCGGGAAGTCCAAGATTGTTTGAAAGTTTAGTTAGGTCACTTTTTTTATTCGTTTTTTGATTATCTTATTTTCCGGTGCAATTATTTTACAGATTTTCATTTTTCACTTTGATATATTCATTTAAATGTTTTTGTCTATAAAAAAAAACAAATTTAATAGATTTTCAACTAATGCGTTTGAAAAGAATATGTTTTTTTGTTTTTTCTTTAAAAAGAACAAAGATTAAAATAAAAAATATGCTAAAATTGTAAAACTGTAAATACAAAATAAGAATTAGGTCATTTATAAAGTTTCTATTAAATATCATCATAGAATTTTATGACGACGTCTATAAACAATTTTGATCATTTTTATTTCTAATAACAAGGGCAATCGTTCTTGGATGATACTTAATTGAAGGTGAGAACGATTCTTCCGTAGCAATAATTGGTTCGGAAGGTTCGTTCTCACCTTCAATTTTTATTTCTAGCTCACGATTCATAATAATAAAAGAAAAAGAGGACGATCTCATAGAATTTGTCGGTACCCTTTCAAGTTCAGTTTGATTCAGATGAGTGATCAAATGTTGTGAGAAAATGAAAAGTAAATTGCCACTTTTCTGTTTCTTTTAGTGCCAGTTATGAAACATTTTTTTTTCCTTTTATTTGAAATACGGGGTTTCTCTTCTCTCATCTCGCCGTCTTGAAATTTCTTTTCCAATTTTATTTCATGGAAGATCACAGAAAGCAATCGGCTCTCGTATTTCTACTTGAAAGACTGCGCCGTTATTGAAAATTCAATTTTACAATCACGAGGTACGTTTAAAAATTTCTCCAGACAAAAAAAGTCCATAAGAATTAAGCACAATTATTCTAATAGAAATGTAAATATACCAAACGATTGTTAGCGATCACAACGAGCGAGCGATTACGTATGTTCAAAACACTCATCCATTACTCACGTAAAAATGAAAATTATGAAATCGGCAAAAGAAAGGCTCTCTCGCGCGCACATAAGACGAATCCTGGAGCGGTGGACTCGCCGTGTGTCGCAAGTTCCATCTCTCTCTCAGTTCCGGATCTGCGTCCTGGAAGATCACTTTCACTCTCGATTTTTGTTTAAATCTTTTAGCGTCTTGTATACGCACACACTTACTTGGGCCGCGACGGTAAGAAAACGACCCACGCGCGCACGACCAGGGCTTCTCTTTCTCTCCATCCCTCCCTCACATGTAATATATAAAACCAAGCTGACCGAGGATCCCACGAGCAAAGACTTTTCAGCCGCATCCAGGAGCCGCTCCATTTTCTCCGAAAGTTTCGACTTGTTCCAAAGAGTAAGTTGTTAGCTTTAAATTTATCTTTTATTGAAAATATAAGGTTATAGCGTGGTCGTGACATTTTCATTTTACTTTGGCGCATGGCAGATTTGCATAATGTACAGAGAAAGTTCAAGTGCGGCAGTGAAAAAAGTTTAAGCATTGTGTATATTTAATAAGCTATTCAGCTGTTTGTTAATTATGGAGCATAAGCGATTGATCATATCAAGTAGTCACATTTACATATCGTGTTTCAATTAATAACTTAATTTCATTAAGTCAGTTACTGTATTTAAAAGTCTTGACTTATCATCTGAGAGAAATTTAGTGAAACTAGTCTATCTCTTCACTGTGATTAGAAATGGTATTTACATCCGAATACATTTAAATTATTTGCATAACTTTCACCTGATAATATAAAAATAAAAGATTTGCTATCACACAACTATATTTCAATATAAACATTCAAATAGCATAATATTCAAGAAAAACATACAAACTATTTTACAGTTGATATACAAAAACCATTACTTAAATATTAGATTGTGAAAATGATTCAACGATGTCATAATACATTTAGAACGTCTCAGCAAAAAAGTATTAGCATCTTCTTATGCATAATAATTAGAAAATACCGGTTGAGTTGTCAAATTTGAATAATTTAGCAAATTTGTAACCAATAGTGCCTGAAGCAATTCTTTTCTAGACCAAAGACTTTACAGTTCTTCATTATTATATATTTATACAAAAATTTATTTAATACATACTTAATACTCAGTTTCGCAAAATGTTAAAAATTTTATAATTCTGAACAGTATTGGTAAAATGATAACTGTTAGTACAACTGAAGAAGGTAACTTAATTTGTAGTTCCACATATTTTACTATTTATTTGAAAAATAATTTTACTCCGAAAATGTTACTGGCGGAACAAATGATTCATGATTTTGAACTCTCAAAAAATTAGATTATAACTTTACAGATTGCTAAGAATGTATGATGACATCTGTTAATTACACGCTTTTTCTACTAGTGCCTGTTTAAGTGCATAGCGTAGTAATTAATGTATGGACTATAAATACATATATATGTGATAAATTTATTTCAGCATATTTAGACTATAACACTGAAAAGCAAGCTAGTTATTACCATTATCGTGTATCCTGTATCATTTTTTATGTAAAGCGTAACAGTAGTCCTTAATTATTCTCACAGTAAATAGTCACAAGAATTTATGTGTACTGAATAAGGTCACTGAATGCTTCGTGAGCAAACTTAGGATATTTAAAACGCATTACGTGTTTTTCATAAATCTTTTTTAAGTTTGCTCCAAAAGCATTATAGGAAAAGTAAAGTGGATTCATATGGTAGAAAATAATTTTCACCTATCTAATTTCTATTATTTAAAATTCGAGTCCATGTAAAAATACATTATTATGCTACATAAACAAAATTTTTTTCATTTAGAGCCGAACATGTTCAAAATAAATAAATTTAGATCTTTTAAACTACATTTCCAATTTTGAACAAGAAATAATAATAATACAATTATATTCCAGCATGATTAAGATGGTGGTCTTTTAGAGTTGATATTCCATTCATACATAAACAAAACAAGTCAAAAAAATGTTTACTAACAAGATGAAAGCGCAATTTATTTCAGAGATGAATAAAATCATAACTACCGCACCACGAATTAAAGATCACACACAATACGCTCGGTACTTTTTTACATTCACTAACGTTTATACTTATAGTCTTCTTTAACTGTATGGTTTTATGCTAGAGCCAAATTACTCAATAAGATGCAATTATTTGTTGAATGAATAAACAGTATACATTTTGTTTGAAGCTTGGCAATAGGCTTGCTTAGGCTCATAGATGTTTGAATAGAAACCAGTTTATTATTTAACGAAGTACTTCTATTGAGAACAGATGCAATTGTACCGAATAGGAAGTTAAGCTTCTTTCACTAGCTTTTTGATTACTGTGTACGCCCCAGAAAACTATACGCGTTAGATGGTTCGTTTTGAAGCGTTTATAGTAGCAAAAATTCTGCAGGATTCTTTATACACAGGTATTTAATGACGCAAAAAAAAATTAGATGCGTAGAGATTCTTGCGAAGAAGTCTGATTCCTTTCTCAAAAAAAGGAATCATTTTGCAATTGTTTACATTCATAGTCGGTAATCTCCGATGCTTTTAGAGCAAAATATCTTTTTTACTCTACTTGACATATTGTTTACTATCTTTCTTTGGTTAAAAAGTCATAAGTATTTAGCCAATCACTACCTGTAATAGCTAAAAAATCTCTGTGTGTAATGGATGTCTTGCCGCATTTGTCTGAATCTACTGTAATGTACATGGCTTACTGCAGAAAGTGCATAGATAATGTTTCTACGTTTCTTGCTATGGGGGTAATCAGTTTTCTTAAATTACGCTGTAATTTATGGATACAAATCTACAAGTTCTAAAATATTTAAGCCGCGGATGTAATTCTTTTTGTGGTCCCTCACTTATCCTCTTTGCTTTTTCAACATTCAACAAATTACCTATTATAGTTAAATTATTCTGTATAATAGCAATTTTGAGATACATTGAAAATAAACGATACAGAATTACTCGTCGTCATCAGTAGTTGTAAGACCTTAATTAATTTCTTAGATTTGCGCATGGTACTGCAGGCATTCATTGCTGCACTTGCAGATATAGGAAGGCACGGAAGATACATCCTCAATCTAGGATTCTCCAAGTCGGTTGTCCCCTCGTCTCAAAACTTCAACCTAACAATCCCATTATAAACGGCGATCTCATCAATTCAAGTATTCCCTCCGAAACCACAGTAAACAGGGGCTTATCGAGCCGAAACGGATACGTTACCGGTAGCAAGCGCAATATACGCGTTCCAAAAGAAGTAGGCTAAGGCATGCGGAGCTATAACGTATACATATATATATATATACGTCAGACGCAAATAATACATAAAAAGGAAGCACCGAAGGGGACACAAAAGAAGCTCCCATTCGATACGCGCTGCACAATTACTCCTGTACGCGCTGAACAGCACGTATACACCTGCCTGCACTTCTCTCTCTCTCTCTCTCTCTCTCTCTCTCTCTCTCTCTCCCTCCCTCTCTCTCATATATATATATGATCAATACGATGAAGTTCAATGAAAGGCACGCGCGAGAGAGTCGCGGTAGCGCGCGCGGGCGCTCGGACCCGGTTTTCAAAACCTCGCCGTGTCCTTGTCTCACGGCGACGCGCGCGGGTGTGTATGTGTGTGTGTGTGTGCGCGCACATGGACATTGGACTCGGCTTCTTTCCCCGTCGGCGTCGCGGTATAACGGGAACCGCTTAACCTTAACCATAAGCTGCTGCTGAGAGTAGCAGCTGACTGGCCGCCAAGGGAACGTTCGCGCGGTCTCGCTCGCTCGGCCGCCGGTCAGAGTCCGGTAAACGCTTGTGCTGCGCGCTGCTGCTTCCCATCGTCCTGAGACAATAATCGTCCAGCTTTATATACACGATATTCTTATTCGTCCCGTTGTTAACTTACTTTTTTATTGGTTTTTGCTTATGTTGTGCCAACGGGAGGAAGGATAATAGTGCGGTGATAAAGTCGCGGAAATAATGAGCAGAAGTGCTGGTAAGTGTTTATATGGTTCGGTTTTCGTGTTTGGTTCTTCTACGTTTTTTTTCTGCTTCTTCTTTGCTTTTGATGGCGTGGAGGTTTGGTTCGCTGAACCGGTAAAAAAAAATCGTGCGTCGAATATCGGTGCAGTGCGCAAAAGTGGTACGTCCTGTTGGGATCGACTGGTGAATTGAGCGTTTACGGAGCGAAGTTGCGCTTGACGTTTGGAAAAACATTTTGGGTCAATGTGTTAATGTTAATTAATGGGTGTACCAGTCTTTTATTGACTTTAAAGTGTAACAGTGTAATTGTTATAAATGATTCTGTAATAAGAGCTAATGGTGTATCGAATGCATGTAATTGATAGTTGAACGTTTAATTGCTTCGTTGATGATGAGTTAATTATCACTTGTACAAGCGCTAAATGATAAATGACTACAGGTGCAATCTTAATAAAGTCGATCCACCTCACAAGAATTAAGATATTATTGTTCGTTATATACTTTCCAATTATTGAATTTTACTTCTTTTGAGATCCAAATATCGTAATTGGGAATAAAGTATTCTTAGACCGCGTTTATTAAATATTATAAGATTTATTAAACAATTTATAATGCATGTTTTTCTTTAAATATGCTGATATGTACTTACTTATAAGTATTTATAAAAAAGTGAGGCTTGCTTGAACTTTTTCACATGCTACACACATAGTTTATTGTAGCATATAAAAAAAAAATAAAATTAGCTATAAGTTTATAATTTATATTGTTTTATGAGTAATTTTTTACGAATTCTATTATTTCTTTTCAGAAAAAAAGAGGCGAAGGTAGAATGAGGCTAGACCTGCTGTCGATAACGTGGGTCATCGTACTCGCGGTAACGTGGAGCTCTGCCAGAGGTGACAAGGTTACCTTCCAGGAAGATGCTACCGGCGAACGCCAGGCGGAGTCTGGTATAATATCAATTGTCTTAAAATTTTTTGTCACATTTGTAAACGTAGAGTTTACAAATGTGTATGCAGTTTAAACGAAATTAATTATTTCGAATTCCAGAGCTTATTCATTTTCTTTTTCATTTAATTTGCTATCAAGCTAAACAAAATTGACAAACTATTAATTTATAATGAATACAAAAAAGTGATTAACTAAAAGTCATACAGTTCTCTGCATTTATTTAGTGTGTTTCGTACGTCTATTGAAGAGGACGATTTTTCAGGATTCTCTTTTCTATCAATCATTAAGTAAGGCTGCTTTCATGTGCTAATATCTTATATTAATTTCAGGTGCTCCAGTCACTCCAGAGCCCGATTTGGAATCGCGACAAAGAGCGAATCGCACCCGTCAGGGTAAAGATCTGTTGGACTGGATCGGTTTAGGAACTGGACAAAGCCAGGATCCTTATATGGCCAAAACAAATGAGGCCTGCTTGAACGGCGAATTAGCAGAATGTTTTAAGTCTCAGGCTTTGAATACGTTTTCGAATTTCTTTGCTCAGGAGGAATACAAACTCAATGACAATGTACAAGTCATTAGGATGCCTAGAGATGTTGTTAAAGAAGTGAGCAGGCAGCCTTACGAGTATTCAAGTAGCGCGAGGTAATTTTTTTGTTTTAGATTTTTTATGATAGTTTAATGAATGTACTTGTTTAGATTATAATGAGTATTACAACGAGAGAAATCTATTATGAAAAATTACAATACTGTCAAGTAACGCTATCGCGAACTAACAAAAAATCACCATACTTCGAAAATTAACTAGTTTTCTAGTACTAGGTAAATGTATTTCTGGAGCATTTTTCCTAATAATCTAATAGTTTTTACTAAAAAATACAGTAATTTTTTTAATTTTAGCAGTTTGAAATCGTATTACATGACAGTGTTTATTGTAATATTTCGTAGATAATTTCTCTCTGTGATGTTGGCTGCACTAATGCCAACCCTTATCTAATCGTTAATATTCAATAGCTTCCTATTGATAATGGTTATCTGATCAAAAGTGATCTATTAACATTCTATTTTCAAAAAAATGGATATTATAATCATTTTAAGCCACTGTTTATATAAAACTTAAGTTATATGTATGTTGTCTACTAAAATTATAGCAATATCTATTTTTTATTTCTATTTCAATTTAACAACAGTAGCTGCATCTTCGAGCGCTGCACCTTATATTATTATCGATTTTATTTAAAAGTACTAAAATTGATTTATTGAATTACTTTTTAGTAAATCTTCAACAATGAAAAGTACCAAATTTTTTGTTAGTAATTTATCAATAAAAATAATTTCATAAATATTATTTAACATAATATTGATACGTAATTAGAGCAAGAATCTTCTTTCTTTAATTATTCAGTTTTCACTCTGTCATATTTCGCGCCTAAATTGAGCAACCAACTACATAATGTTTTATTTCGGCTTCACTTCTTTCGGTCATCACTTTTTCATAAGGTGATTTTATGAAACAGAGTTTTTTAATGACGCATTCTTGAAATAAAATGAATAAGAATGAAAATAAGACCATGTGTATTTTATATTTAGGCTTTTATATTAACTAAATATGAATATCATATTAATTAACCACTAATTATTCTATAATTATTCACTAATTATTCGCTAATTAGTAGTTTAATAGTATAAACTCACAAAAATTTAATAGTATTCAAATTAAATTTCCGATTTTACAGATCTGAAGATTCGGAATGGGATCAGTTGGTGAAATTCGCCATGAGGAAAGCCGAGAGATTCATCAAAACTGCAGCTTTTGTTGTGAACGTTCCGACTTGGCTTACGGGTGAAAATGAAGTTTATGCACCCAGGTTTTTGGATGAAATTGCTGATGAAATTGATGTCTTGGAAAACAAAAAGGATACACTATTCTGTAATTATAATTTCTTATATTTTAAAAGTTCAATGTACATACTACGTACCTTAGATATTAAAAATCAAGAATAACCTACTTTTATGAGAAAAACACGGAAATCCGATAATTTCCCCAGTACTATACTACTTAAGTCAGGTGTGGTGTACTTCCATTCATACTTGAAAAAAATTATATTTCGAAATCGGATATAGTTCAGTATTTATTTCATGATGATGAATAATAAGTAACTAGTTCGTTAAAACCGATATAAAAGTTTAGCTATAGCTATATTTAATAGTTCAACTTCTATGAATTTCAGCTCGAAACCGACTGAGAAGGCTACTGATCCCAATGCTGATCGTCTTGAAGCTGTTCAAGTTGAAGCTTCTTCTATTTCTACCTCTCATTTTAGGCCTGGCATCATTCAAGAAGTTCCTTGGTTTTCTAGCTATAGTCATTCCGGGTTTGATTGGCTTCTTCAAACTTTGCAAGCCAATGACGCAAAGCTATACGCCGCCAGTCTACTCGCCAAGTGGAATCGGTTTCCTTGGCCCTAATCATGGTCACTACAAGGAGAATCATGGATACATCCAAGAACACGACTATCAGCCTGCTTATCAAAGCTCTGACAAAGTCAATTTTGGACAGGAACTAGCCTATCAGGGCTATCGCGACTACCAAAAGTAGGATGATCGTTTATTTTTCATTTTTGTTTTATTTTGAGCCAAAGTTTAGCTCAGTCCCGATGAGCATCCAATGGTGCGTGAAATGTATTTTAGAAGCTATTAGTTGTATTAGCAGTTTTGTTACTTGGAACAACTTTCTTAAGTAAAGTTAACTTTTGTGCCGAATCTCATTGACAGTATGGGACTTTTGTTCTAAGAGCTAGATATTTTTAAAAATTGAATCTTTAAAAACCTATATACCAAATACTTTTTAGGTAAATAGGTTTGTTATTAAAGACTAATTTTTAGTTTAAAAATGTCTCGGGTTTTATGCAGTCATGTATGTACATATAAACTGTTACAATCTACATTCTAACGTAAAATCGAAAACATTTTAGGACCGATTCAATTTATACATAAATTTTTGACAAAAAAGTGTATTTAATTATTCCTTTATTGGATGCTGTACGGATTGGAGGTATTGTTACACATTTATTATACTTTAAGGATCTGGAAAATGTCATTGGTTTTTTCCCAAAGATGCTTAAGAACGTTCACGGCATAATTTATTTCAATGCTAGTTTTTAGAGGATTGAACTTGAAATTATTATATTAATTTATAATAATACCAATTATTAGTTAAAATTAAACAGACGAAGTACTGTCAGACAAGCGAAAACAAAAAATCTTAGTGGAATGAAATCTAATATTTAAGAAGTTATTACTAACTTGAGCTATGCATTTACAATGTTTAAAGTTGTATAAAAAGTTGCTGATGATGTCACGAAAAAGTAAAACTATGAATAATTATAAATAATTAACGAATGTGAAAATGATTGAAGGAAAAATAGCTTTGATGTTAGATTTCCAATAATGAAAAGATTTAATCTATAAGATTTAAATTGATCAGAAGCAACGTTTTCCGTGATGAAATAATACTTAGTAATAATATTAGTAAGAAAAATCAGACTTGAAAATAAATTAGTCAGTTACAGATGTTATTTAGCTTTTATAAAAAATTTATAGAGTTAAAAAATTAAAAATGATATTACTAAGTCGTTTGAAATAACATTCGAATATTTGACATGTGTTATTCAACTCTTGTAAAATAATGTACATTTTTGTGTAACCACTCTTCTGCTTGATTATGGATTTTAAAAAACAATTTCTTTGTGTTGTACAAATAGTTAATATGTATTTATGTATAGCCTAAGAAACTTTGTAATTATGTATTTAAGAGGAGATTCTTTTAGAAAGCTTGACAATTTTTTTATACAACTTTTCTTCTATGTAGAAGGTACGTATTTGAAATGTATAATTTTTTATGACTGTAATATTATGCCATAAAAATATTTATTGAAAATTCATCGCCATAAAAGCAACATTTAATGTCACGATGAGCACAACTCCTAATTTTTATACGTATAAATGTTATTTATATATTCGTAGATGTAGTTTTTTATGTGAATTGTTAGATTTTTATAAATGTAATTTTATTATCGAAATCTATGTTGTCACCTTAAAATAATTTGGTAAATCCATGTGAAACATGTTTCATATTTCACGTAATACAGTATTTTAATGATTGGAAACCAATATTTGCCTGCGGTTGCTACAACTCATACAAAAATGTACTATTTTAATAAAATTTCGCAACCAATTTATTGGTACTTATCTTCGTCAAACTTACTTATTTGTTTCAATATATATGTAATATATAAATAATAAATAAATTGAGAAATAAAACATATTTAAAAAAAAACTCAAGAAATACATCAAAAGTTTTAATAAATAAAGTTCAAATATATTTGATTAATATTATATCAGGCTCCTTCGTTTAAAACAAATAATACAAATTCAGTTATTGCAATAAATATATAAAAATTATTTTTAAATCACTTTGAAATAAGAAAATTTAGTTACCATTTTTTATGTTTCAAAGACTTTTGAATGAATAATTATATATGTACTAAAATATTTTACACTGCATTTACACGTTTGTTCTGGAAAATAGTTATTATAACCTAATGCAACTATATTCCAAAAATTTAATAAATTTATCATAATTAAAATATAGCTGGTTATTAAGCATACATAATCTATAATTGAAGTCGCATTATATATAAATGCGAAGAGATATATTTCTATTTTACTTTGCAGATAATAGGATGAAATAAATAATACGATTATCTATAGAGGCCACAGACCTTTTTATTGACATATAATTTTTAATTATTTTAAGAGTTAAAAACATATATTTTTAAAGAATGGCCAAAACACACTAGTTTTTATTTTCAAACTATTCAAAGCATTTATCGTCAATTCTATTATGAATTTTACTAACCCAAGTATACAGCCACATGATAAAACTATATACAAATCCTCCAACGACATCGTTGAAGTTAGGTGGTATTCCAATTTTCTGGGCTTCGCAAATTTTTCTACTCTATCCTTCAAATTCCAAATACCAGACTCTAGGATGTTTTGAAAATTCTAAATTCGTATCAAGAAAAAACAATCAAAGTATTTTTTAATTATTTACAGTGAAGTTTAAATAGTAACCATACGGGAGAATCTTACCTGAGATTTTTCAGTGTGGTCACTATTAAACTACAACGAGAGTTATTATTAAACTACTACGAGAGTAAAACGTGTTTCCGAAGTCTATCGACATTAACAAGTCTGTTGCACTGTCTGCAATTTTGCCTTGCTGTAACCGGCACAGTATGGAATATACAGGGTGAGGAATAAATATGGAAACCCCAGAAAATTTTAGAGGATGTTTACTGAAATAAAAAACTTAAGGTCAGGTCTTAAATAATTTTTATCAGGGAATTGAATGGTGACCTTAAATTTGACCTTGAACCTCACCTTCAAGGTCATTTTAAGGTCAACTTTTATTCTTTAAATGGGAATCCCTATTTTTTACACCAGCAATCGAAAGAGCGGGAAATTCTACGTTCAGATATGTATATATACATGCAGTATCCAGGGGCTCAGAGTCGGGTGAACATTATATGATATTCCGAAGGTGCTTTCTTATAACAAATAATGCAATTATCCTCAACTTATGGTCTAGAGTTATGATAAGGATAATAAAACTTTTTCTTTCTTTTTTATTTCAGCTGCTTTTTTATTTTCTGTCCGATGTTATGCCATGCCATTCTCATCACTATACTTGGCTTTAAATAGGTGTCCAAATCAATATTCATAAATACTTACGTATTATACAGACAATCATTAAAATTTATTTTTAAAAAAACCTATCGCAATAACAAAGTCTTTTTTACCTTTTCAGAAAAATTTGAATTTTTACAAACGAGATGGATTTTAGCTCATCGATAACATTGTGCTAAATATATAGACTTTTACATAGAAAATTCTATTTTTGGTTGCGTCAATATATGGCATCCCAAATTGGAGAAACATATTTCAATAATTATATATGAGCTAAAATATTTTTCACTGCGTTTACAGGTTTGTTCTGGAAAATAGTTATTATAAAATATTGCAACTATAAACTAAAAATTCAATAAATTTATCATAATTAAAATATAGCTGGTTATTAAGAATATATAAACTATAATTCGTTTTAAAATTTTTTAATTATTTGGATTTTAACAATAATTAGTTGGAAGCATACGATAACATGGTCTTCGGAACTTATTCCAAAACTGATCGAATGACTTTAATGCCAAAATTTTTATAAATATTAGTAAAAAATACGATTACTCAACATATTTTTATTTGAATAAATATTAAATGAAATAAAAAATATTAAATTCGTATTGTACATACACGCGAAAAGATATATTTCTATTTTAGTTTGTACATAGTATGAAGAAAAAAAACAATACAATTATCTAGAGGGTCAACAGACGTTTTTATGGACATACAATTTTTTATTATTAATATAAGAGTTAAATACATATATTTATAAAGAATCGTCAAAACACACTGGTTTTTATTTTTAAATTATTCAAAACACGTAACGTCGATTCTATTATAAATGTTACTAACCCAAGTATATAACCAGATGATAAAACTATATACAAATCCTCCAACGATATCTTTGCAGTTAGGTGATATTCCAATTTTGGGGGCTTCACAAGTGTTTCTATTCTATCCTTCAAATTCCAAATACCAGACTCTAGGATGTTTTGAGTAACCTGGTCGAATTTTGCTACTAATGGAGAAGCTTTTTCATAAATAAATGCTACAGAGTCAAGAGCAATATAAAGTTCAGTTCTTCCCATAATCGCCTTGGTACCAATTCCCTGAATATAAGTGCCAGCCATACTAGCATCAATATTACTTGCAATGCAAAATCGATCGTTATATTTTCTGAGCTTTCTAAGACAGGCAAAAATATCTTGAGAAGTAATAGCCCGAGACAGTAATTTCTGAATTAAACTGTCATCGTAATCTAAGGTGCGATTGCTTAAATATGTAGTCACATATATGGGTAAATTTATTCTATCTATATCTTCGATGGTATTCAAAATTACTTGATCTACCGCCAAATTTGTGTTTGTAATACTTGTGTATATGTGTGTGTAGTATTCTAATGATATCCAAATTAATATAAAAAAAATTATTCTATCCAGATTTTTTTGTGGCTGTTGTGACACGGGTATATTTAAGAGTATTTGGAATACAACGAACATATTCCAGGTATTCGTGTTTAATTTCAGTATTCGTGTACAGAAAACTAAGTATAAATTAAAAACGGCGAATATAAATAAATATGCGAAGACACGCAACGGAATACTTGTTTGAGGTGCTTTCAATATCGGACTCTGAAGTACATATGTGAAGAGTGTGATATCCCTTCCTCTTGATAAATTAGCTTTAGAGAAACTGGCACGGGATGTAACTGGTACAGTTGCAAAATTCATTTCATTGTTCTCAAGTCTTCGACCTTGTTCGATCATGTTGTCTACAAGTGGCCAATGTTCCATTTCAGACGAATAAATTAGAGAAAAATTGAAATAGTCAGTAAAGGTCTGAAGGAATGTACTGTAAATACCATCCATTTTCTCAAAATTCCCCTTTGAATCCTTTTTAATAATAGCATACGGAGGAGCGTCAATCACAGCAGTTTTCATGGAATACTGATGCATGTTCCTCACTTTATCTGGAAATAGTTCTACGTTGAAATCAAAATTTAGTCTTACACTGAATTTTTGAGTAAAGGGATTGTAGTAAGTGATCTTTGAGGAATGATCATTCATAATTTCAATAACTGTAAAGTCAAGAAATTGTAGCTTCCATGCATAAAGCAAGATTCTTTTAATTTCATTTTCAAATGTATTAATTTGATTAAAATGTATTATTAAGCAAGGTTGCCTTGAAGTTTTAGGTGATAATTGTGCAATAAACTGTAAAATAGTTTGGGTTTGCTGAAAATTTGAATCACTTGTAGTGCCAGTGGCTTGAAGAATTATATACATGTTTTTTCTACTAAGATTTTTATAAATTCCCAATTTTAATCGATGATCACTATCAAAGTTGGTTATTATTGAATCAAGTGTTATTGATGGAATATAGGGTACAATTTCATGTAAAATCAAGTTCTTGATAATGAAACTATCACATCTTTTATCTAAAAATGTAATTAATGTGTAAGGATTCAATTCAATCGAAATCCTTTGAATTATTGATGCAAGGGATAAATTATTTTCTGCGTTTACTGATTGGGTTTGGAAAATAATAACTACGACTACTGCTATTAAAATGCGTAAATTTAGCAACATTTTTCTTAAGTATAGTTAGTTATTTATTGCACATAATTTAGAATTCATTTTAATTCCTTAGTAAGGTTTTGATATATATGAAAAAAATTATATACGTATATTACTAAAGCGAAATGGTGTTCAACACTCGTACAGTGACGGAATAACTTTGCCTCGAGCTCTTCTTTACTTTAGTTAATAGAAAAAAATTGAGATAGTTTTACTTATGCAAATATGACATAAAATTACAAGTCGTACATACTTATGCGACGTGGTATATTTTCATTTTAGTCTGAATATACAAAGATTATGAAAATTTTATCATAATACATGAAAATTCGTATTCGAGCGAAGAAATCAATATTCAAAATATTTTTTATAATTTATACTGTAGTTTAATAGTAATTTTTTTTCGTCTTAAAAATAGAAATGTGTAATAAAAATCAATTTTTAAAATCAGGAATGTCTAAAAGTATTATTTACGCGTCAAAAGTTATACAGCAAATAGCAGAAACCTGATGATGTCACAATATCAACGAACTTACATTTTCCATACAAATAGTTTATAATTCACTAAGAAAAAGTAGGGGCTCATTATTGTTTAAAAGTATTATGGATGATAGTGGAAGGAAAATTTTTGCAATAAATCTTCCAAAAAGTTTTCGGAAAAAAACTATGTGAAATTCTATGCATTTTTATATATGTCATGGATTCGCAGATTAAATAGAATAACTAATTTACCTGTATATTTTTGTTGAATTTTGACAATTTTAAATTGTTCAGGATAGTATTATAAATAGTATTCTTCGAATAAATATTGCTACATTTTCAACAATGCAATGTCATATTTATAAGAAACTTTGAATATATGTTGTCTATACTCTAAATATCTATTGATACACGCCTGCCCGAAAAAATCTTCTGTAGAAAGTGTATTTATTACTTTAGCAACGACTCGTTCGAGCCGGTGAATCTCTCCACCTACGTCACCATGATCATTATTCTCAAACTTAAACATAAATCCCTTTCAACAAAATCTACTTTAAGAAGATTTCTCTCAGAAGCTTCTGAATCACATTGATGTTGGAATACACATTTTTTTGCACCAATCCATTCAATTCCACATTTTCCTATTTCTTATACCATTGGCAGCGATCAAAGTACGTTAGAGAACCGATATTGCACAAAGTTAGTTGACCACCCGCCAAGATAACTTCTGTTCAGAGTACCGATATTCTTCGTGCGAAATGTCATAATCCCAGTACATAAACGCTAAAGAAACAGACCTCCGTCTTTCTTCCCAAATCCGTCTCAGCTAAATCCCGATCGACGTTTACGAGCTTGCGCGCCGACATAATCGAGGCGTAAAAACGTCGCTCGCAAAAAAAGGGATCCGCCAATCATCATTTTCATCGAACTGCACGCTCGTTCTCGCGTCGGCGATCGTGCAACCTTCGAAAGTCAAACCATGGGTGGCTCTCGCTGCCATGCCGGTCGTATCATACAGCCGGTCGGAGATCAAGTTTCACCGGTGCACACGCACACACATACAGATACGTACATATCTTTGCGAGCGAGCAATAAAAGTGTCCTGTGTACAGCTCTCGGGCGACTTTCTTCTCGGAGAGAGGCTTTTGCGAGGGGAAAAAATTGGACGGTGCGCACGAAGGGGAGAGAGATACGCGCGCGTTAGATGTGTTTGAGAAAGGTGTGGAGCTTCGAGGGGAATGATTGGTTGCGAGGTGCCGAAAATTTATATTGTTTGGCTGTATCGGGATGGGGATTTAAAGCTGAATATGGATCCGCTGGCGCGAGTGCGAAGTAGGCCGCGAGCCTGTTATGTGCCTCTGTGACTCTTTATTTCTCTCGATGCCGATCGCAAATCCGGAGCTGGCGGATGTATAGATGCCTGCAATGCACGGTGTGATTGAATCGTTTATTTTATTTTATTTTTTGTGTTCGAAGGATTTTTATGCTTTCTCTTATTCTCGCTTTATTTCTAGCTCGTACTGAAAATCTTTCTATTTATTAATTTAATAAAAAATGTATATTGGAATGTTAGTGTGAGCGAAATCTTGTAGAGTATACATCCTAAGCGTTTTTATACAGTATAGGATACTTCTAACTTTGAGTTAAGTGTCTACTTTGGTGTTTACAAACCTCTTAAAAGGTGTGCAGAATCATTCTTCAAATTTTAAGCGTTGAATGCAGTCTCTCTTGTCTGACACGTTTTTATTTGCATCTTGAAATTTTTTAAATCTATATGCTTGACTTAAAGTATCTCTACTATGAGATTGTGTGTTCTTTAACTTTGGTACATGGGTACTATATCCATCAAACATAATATCTTGTGTTGACTGGAAACCTCCTGAGTAATAAAAACCAAAGTATCATCTCATGTTTGTTTTGGTGGTAGCAGAGAAATGAACATCATTAATTTATTGATTGTAATTAGAGTATAATTTATAACATGATAGAAATTTTTTATTGATTTTTGAAACACAATGCTTTTGAACTCAACAAAATATATTATAGGATGTTAGCACAGATATTAAAAATTTTAATTTTATACAATTAAAGAATTTCTACCGCCGTCCAGTACAAGTTAATTTAAAAACAGCATTTGATTTTTTTAATCTCATATTCAAGTTTTGTAAGAAATACTTGAATAAAGGCAATTTCATTTGCAATGCAGAACATTTTATCATTTTTAGTACAAGAAAGTATGAACACACACGTGTATATAATTTAATGCTAACCCTCGTGCTAACCTACAAAATTTATTAGGCAAGATGAACTACTTAAGGAACGCAATGACGTTTCTTTTTGCTTATCCCTACTTGATCAACAGCTTCAATCGCTAGATATTCTTTGATTACAGATGTATCAGTAATAATTTAAGTTCTGCATTTTATTTAAATTATACTTATTCTTGTAAGAATCAAATAAGTATATAGGTATGCCAGTTATTTCATGCACTATGTCTTTAAAACATTATCCGGTTTTTTTTTCGTCATTATTAGCTTCGACTGTCTTGCCATACTCGGCCATTTCTACTTGCGGCATCTTTCATCTACAACTCCTAATTCTCCGAATGACAAAAACCAGCTAATAGCATTTTTTCATATTCAAATCTCGCGGCGCAGCCTCGCTAAAATTCCTCAACCCTCCCGCAAATCACAGTCTTTCCTTATTCGCAGCGGCTCGCGATCCACATTCAAAGCACTTTATAATTCACTCGCGCGGCGTATAGTATGTGCGGCAAAAGTTATAAGTGCGAGCGAGATGTATTTCTACTCGGAATTAACGCGGCTAGAGAGAAAAGAGAAGTCGGGACGCGCACACATATGTGTGCAGCGGCCAAACCTTTCATTCATTTATTCAGACCCACCTTAATCACACACATTACAGCTTGCTTTATCAGGTTTCGCACTCACACACACACACACACATGCAGGACTTTTACCCGAGACATTTTTTTTTAGAAACACTCGCGAGTAGCTCGTGTGTGTATCGGGTCCACTTTCACGCAGCGAAAATATATTCGTATAGCAGAATTTGCCCTCGATATATAGTTCGCATTTTCCGTCGTCTAATTCTTCTCTCTCTCTCTCTCTCTCTCTCTCTCTCTCTCGCGGCGGCGGCAGCGGCAGCGTTCTGGATTAATATCCGCCGCGGTGGCGGAGGCGGAATAGGTTTCGCCGCGTATCGAGGTCACGCGCGCGCGCGCTGCGGAGGTAAACAAATCGCGCGCTTGCACTCGACGCTATACATTTGTTTTTCTTACCTTTTGACTGTGCTACGGACACACAAGCACAGGTACAAGTCGAAGTGAAATTATATTATCGGGACTCAGTGGGCCGCAGAGTTTCGTTCCGTCATGCTTATGCTGACCAAGGGACCTTTTCTTTGCCTCGAGAACGCGATGCACATCGGCCCGTCGAAATCAAAAGTACAGATGTGGAAAGGCGTGCGTAGCCGCTGCGGTCGCTAGGACCTCGGCTAGGACGACTTATCTCTCTCTCTCTCCTCTTTTTTTCCCGCGCACCGATTGTTTCTTCTATTGCTTTTTTGTCGGTCGAACACTCGAGTGGTTGGAAAAACGTTGAGGCGATAGATGAACGGCCGAGGAGATAATGGCCGTGATGATCAATTTTTCAGCGGAAGTGGAGAAAGATGACTTCTTGGTTTTAGAATCGATAATGCTGTAGGTGTTTTTGGTGCGTAGATGGTAAAGTGGATGAAGTGAAATTTAACTATAGTCAGATGTTAATTCTGGACCGGATATGAGCAAAAACAAAAATTAGATCTTCCCACTTCGAAATATTGCCGAAGAACAATCGACAACGTACACAGATATGAGTAATCATTAATTGCGAGTTTTAGCGGTCGCCAAACACAGTTTTTTTTTCTTGGCGAGTGAAAGTCATTGTAATCAGGCGTTGATTTTTTATTTTCAACGCGTGAAAGTGTTAGAATATTACATTCTAGCTCTATTCACTCTCGTGGTTCATTTATCAAACAACTTGAGCTTCCTTGTACAGACACACTTTTTCATAAACGGAAGATCAATGTGCTTATTAAAAAAGAAAATAATTTTTGATATCAGAAGTAGGAATCCATTAAAAAAGTCATTAATCTTTAGATTTAATATTGATAGACTAGTGGAATAACAAACGGATGGTAGTTAAATGCATGAATGTTGACGAGCTATACAAATTAATCGAAACGGATTTCTCATTTGGTTTCCTTATAGAGCAAGTTTGTAACGGCGCAAAAAAAGTATATCGAATAAACGATATACAGAACATGCTTCGAGCTCCTGAATTTATGTGCTCATCTCAGAAACTTGTTCTTTCATTCACGCCTGCGGTATCTTAGTTAGCTCCCTTACAGAGAACATGTATTATAATTGTTAAAAAAATGAATTCATTAAGCTTGAAATAAATGACGTTCGTCATACCAATTGAAATTGTATGGTTTTGATTTAAATATCTACTATTTAATCTTTAGCACTCAATTCGATGTATAAGTAAATATACGTATACATAAATAAATAAATTTTATGATTAAACGAAGACGTATCATCTACATTTTTCCTTCGCACGAAAATGAAAGTGTATAAAGGGAAAAACAAAGGAATAAGTAGCTCACTTCTTTTATTTTCCAGCCTAGTTGTTGCTTTTTGGAGAAAGTATACACGGGCAATTTTATCTTATGACTCTTCATTCTGTAAATGCGAGCCCATTACAGCCATTCAATTGTGAAGAATGATAAGCGTTTTTATAACTTCATACACGTCGTGCGCCGCACGACTTTTTTCTCACGTTCGGCATTTGTAAACAAACTGAGTTATCTACTGTCATAAATACTGTTCATCTTGATTGTTATTTCAGTACAGTCGCATATGATACAAGCTTTAATCTAACGCAGTGAGAATGAACTTAGAAGCCTCGCATTACACTTCATTAAATTTAATCTTTACCCCATTAAAGAAAAAAAAAAGAAAAAAAGAAGAAAATAATAATCGGAAGACGCGATTATCAACCGTGTCAGTTGCGTAACGGTATATTCTTCGCGAGATCGTAAAAGAATTCTCAAGTAGCTTGTGCGCATGCGCAAATAATATGAAATTGCCGATAGCAAATCGTAAATTCATTAATTAAGTTAACGTAATTTAATATCGTTCCCCTTTTTAAAAACTCCCTGTTCGATAAATATATAAAGCCTGTTCCGGTAAACAAGTTCGAAAAACTCCAAAGCGCATTATAGTGTGTGTAAGAAGAGCGCGCGATTATCTGATACGCTCGAGCTAATTTTAGAAAGAAATGAATCCGTTAATAAAACCGATCCCCATAACTATATATATATATATGTATGTATGTATACAGATCCAGAAAAAAGATACACGCGATATGCCGCGGGTTGCGTCCGTGACATTGGCGTGTTACCGATAAATATTCGGTGGACTATCCTTTAGCCTCGCAAGCAAAGTGAATCGAGGTCACGGCCGACGGGTATGAAAACCCGACCACCGCCTCGTCGCGACATTGCGTTCCTATACATATCGGATAGCATCTCGAGAACTCTGGTGCGTCGTCTTCCTTTTCGTTCTGCTGTCTCGCGCCTCTCTCTCTCTTTCTCTCGCCTTAAAGGATAGATCGCAGAGCTTTCCTGCCCGTGTATGCGTCTGCTCACTTTCTGAATTGATCCAGCCATTTTTCATCGCTATAATGATTTATCTGTACGCTGGCCTCTCTTATTTATTACTTCTGTGCAACTCAATATTACTTGATTTATAATCTCGGGAACCCGAATTTTTATACGTAATTTTTGGGCAAACATGCGGATCTTATACAGTTATTCCTCGATATATCACGATGATCGCCTTTTTCCAAGAAGCGAATAAAAGCATACGAAAAAACATTGTGCTTTTCATTAAAAAGAACGTTGAAAAACGATCCTCGCCACACAAGAAAGTGCCGCTTGCTCGGATACGCGCTTGCATCCCCGCAACGCGACGCACTGCAGGAAAGGCGAGATCCCCTCATGATCCACGCGTGCGAGAGAAAGAACAGCGGAATGCAAAAAGTAGTGAAAAGTGTATATATATACGTATAAGAGAGAAGGCGCGCGCACCTGATGCTCCCTCGAACTGGTTTTCCGCTCGCGCACGCACGCACACTCACGCACTTACGCATGTACACGCTGCAGATATATATACACAGAGCACAGGAGCGATGACAGAGCGCGGCGGCCAAACGGCGCAAAGTAAGAGGCGCGCACAGCTCGCGAAAAGTGCACCGGCTATGTACCATATAACCTACCCGATCGTTTTCTCAACTGCGTGTCTGCCTGTATGTGTGTGTGTGTGTGTGTGTGTGTGTGTGCGTAACCGGTCAGGAGAGATGCGCGCGAGTTCTCACTCGCGATCCTGGGAATCGCGCCCGGAATGGACCCGGTGACCAAGTGGCCTCTTTTCACCTCAAGACCGGAAGTGTAGCGGCGGCGCGCAGCTCTGCACCAGAGATGCAGCCGCGACTCGATGTTCCGCGAGGAGTTTATACATGCGTATTCGCGGTGAGGGCTGCGAGAAAAGCGCACGTCCACCGGATGTTCGATTCTATCGTGTCTGTATTGGCTTTCGGTTTCCCCGAGGAGAGGGTCATACAATCGAGATTTTTAGGATATCGCGTCTGGAGTGCCAAGTGGGTATTGTTAGTTAGATTGGGTATCGGAGGTTATTGGATGTTTTATCGTCCCTTTTTGCAACAATTAGAAATCGATTCGAGTAGAATAGCTGTTATTGTACGTAGCGCGAGATGAGGAATTGCATCGAGCAAAAAATATTACAGCTATAGGTAAATAGCTGTTGGTGCTGTTGCGCAATATAAAAGAGCTGTACTGATTGAGCTATAACTTAAATACGTTTATAGGTGCGCGCATTAAATTTTTTTGCAGATTCAACACCCCTATTTTATCGCAGTTCTTTTAGACACGTAATAATTGAATTTAGGTACGTAACTTACAAAAAAGAACGCGAAAGACGAAACTAAATTCTTCTAAAATACTAACAAGCGGCTTTGGGAAAAAGTGTATATTATTGCAGTAATTTGAGAAACGTAATATTTTTCATAGTATCGGCATAATTTCGTAATGGTTGTTTAGCTACAGCATGTACAGGTACATCTGTTTTTGGAATGCAAATCAAGAATCGACGACTATAATATTTAGTTACATTTTACGACGGATTATAAATCAAGATCTTATAGATTTATCTCGCTGTAAAGAGGTTAAGACTAATAAAATAACAAAATTCTAGAAAGCAGCAATTAGATGAATCACTGAAATAATTAAAACTAAATCAAATAATTCCAAGAAATTTATCCGCGAGAATGTACAGCCTTACTTTTATACAGTAACAATTAAATTAATTCAATCTGATTTACGTTTAATTGGATGTATATTTTATACTTTTTACTACTTTTTATAAAAAAATTATATTAACCTGTAAAATTTCTATAAACCAAAACGCAATATTTTCTATTTGAAACATTATCTATATACTTCAAGAAATAGTAATAGAAATGATAAAAATTTCTTTTAACAAAATAATAGTATATATTTTTTTCAAACCACAGGAATTAAAATATGTTATTTTAAAACACAGTCGCATACATATTGGTGAGTAGGTGGTGTTACCAACAATTGATTCTCGCTACCATAAGAATCACTTTAAAGTATTCCGTAGCCCATAAAACCATGCTAATAATATCCCCAATGAGAGAAGAAGGTTTCACTCGAAACAAAGGAAAACATTTCTCTTATTTGCATGAAACAGTTTCCGTGCGCGGCAGATTATCAATTTATAAGCATCAAGTAACCAGCTATAAAATTTACGTAGAAGCAACGAAAATAAAATATGCTTGAATATTCAATGCGGTGGGGCGTCGTATGCTGTTTGATGCTCTGAAAATTTGGTGATTATATGGCGCTTTCTTGTAGCGCCATTGACTATATGCGAATTTTAGATACTCTTTAAACCTGCCTAAAGAGGGAAATTTTTGATAATAAATAAACACGCTAAGATCCGTCATATTAAAATAACAATGTAAAAAGCAGTTAATCGAGGCATAAGAGTATGATTGTCGGTACTGTTCGCGCAATTATCTATCAATTTTCATCCCGATAAATATATCGTAAACGTACACCTTCCCGGGGCAACAACGTACTGTTACATCAAATAAAACACGACGCGTCAGAAAAACAATTATGAAATTTTTCCAAGCACACATCTCGCGGGACGGTCTAACTGTTTTCGCAATTAGTAGTACTTTAACGGCAGAAAATAAGCGTTTGGCCCATTATATGCAAAAAGACGAGAGCAGAGGAGCAGTTTGTGTGTGTGTGTATATATGCGCGATATGTGCAACGACTTTGACTTCTTCAGCGCAAAAAAGCGAGCATCAAGTAAGTAGTGTTACGCTGCTGTAGATTCGATTGTATCGTGATTCGTGAGCGTCTCGGCAGAAGAATTACTGCGGTTAAGTCGGTGGAACACGAATAATTATTGTATTAGCTGGTTAGAGTTAGCTGATCGCGCCTTGTGGTTCAAGGAGGCACTGCCAATGCCGCATTTATCAACACTTTCATCGAAAATTAAATGGGACAGAGATGTATAATTTTATATATTAATCCGCTTTTGTTGGTCGCGGCCGCAATATCGAATTTGATGTACCTACAAGGCTTGTTTCATCTTTATTGCCACTTGATCGCTACCTTCTTTGAACTATGTAATATTTAGGTGCGAGCGACGACCGCATCGTTTTCAATCTTCTTTTTCTTGGTATAAAGAGTATGATTACTATGAAAAAGCGGTGAATTATTGTTTCGATCGATGCACTTGGTTATAACGAAATGCTATTAATAAGTTACAAAAACATCAATTACGGAAAGCGCTATACATGGAGAAAATGATCGTAAAAAAGATATTCATTATCACAACTAGTATAGTTATCATCGTGAAAAATTATAGATTTTTAATCTATCCATTAAATACATCGAAAACGATATTTGATAATAAATAGCACAAAATAGGTAAATAGCCTAAAGTAATTGCAGCGGATGAATAGAAACGTATATAATATTAATTGAAAACCAACTCGCGGCCTGCAACTCTATATAACTTTCATAAATACAATGATATTATTTGCACTAATATAACGAATCTTATCAACGTCAATTGTCAAAGTTTATTGCTTTGGTCTAGCAGCTCGGGTCACTTCATCCACGATAATATACGCACCGTAGTTAAAAAGAAGCACCGTTACAACAATTAATTATTTTTCTTATTTTACGGCGCCGTCGGGAAGTATATAAATCCCTCTCCGCACAGTCGAAAATGACTATAGCCGCGCGTTTCCCGGTACAAGCCGTAGATTCCCATCTTTTCGACGAGTAGAGAGGATCATCGGCCTTTTAACGCGAAATCTCAGAAGCTCGTAACTCGACGCCGCGTTATAACTACTCGACTCGCCACGTTAGTTGCATCTGTTTGCTAATATCAACCGAAGATTCCACGGACGCTAATCGGCGCCTGGTATACGTATACGTTCCGGTGGTTTACGAGGCGCCGAAATGGACGAAAGAAGCCGCGACATGTCAAGTAAAGAGGATTTGTCTATCCTTGCTGGCAAGCTGTGGAGAGGTTTAATTATCTAATTATACACGGACGACTATGTTTGTGACTGACGAGCGAGCTGCGCGCGTCTATTAACCGAGATTTCAGGTAGCCGAGAGAGTTATTTCGGGGTCATTGCGAGGATCTCCACGCTCGCATTTCTCGAATTGTGGGCATTTTCTGTGTCGAGCCGACAGCCAGAGATTATATACGTCTTGTATGCACTGGTGCGAAAAAGTGATTTTTGTATGATTGTGATTGATGGTAGATGGCGATTATATATACAGCTGGAATAGCGTTATGTTATAAAACGCATGCGTGTTACTCTCTGTGGTTGCGCACGAGGCTGTAAATTATGCCTCAATATGGACAAGTGCATTCGTGTGATTGCTCGTGACCATTCGTAGGCATACATAAGTACTTGCGAAAATTTGTATGTAACCGCACATTTTTTTGTTGTAATTCATAATGAACATTATTGGCTTATGAGACGTTGTTAGAAAATTTACATATTTTCTATATTGTAAGAAAATGAGTATTGATGCTCTTCATGTATATACAGAACCTCATTTGTGTACTTTATAATTGCGTTTAATTATTTAAAATTGGTTTTCGTAACAAGGAATTGAATTGTTTAAGATTCATTAAGCGTTGAGTGCATCATACAATTAAGTGAGCTAACCATATAATGTTAGTAGTGCATGATATAACGTGAAATCATGCAGTAATATTAAAATTACTATACATTGTTACTGGAAAAGATGAGCGGTGCAATTCACTTGTAAAATTAAAACAGAGTATGAGCTACTTATTATATGATTCAACCTTTTTTTTGCAGGAAATTAGGGTAACCCCTATAGGTGTGACAAGCACATAGCCAACATTGAAGATTAAGATGCCGAATAAGAAATTTCCACAGTTAATGGTGTACGTTATTTATTATCACATTAGCATCAATGACTAACACCTATGAATTTCCTAAAACTAGAATCCCCGCTGACCTAATCTGTGAACCACTAAAAATTCATAGCCATTCAAGATTATGAGCTCTTTAAATTCTTTCTCTTTCGCATCGTGTCCCACTGCACTTTGCTTGTCATTTCTTCTGCTTTTCGCTTATATACGATCTTTTACATTTTAACCTTTCATGTCACTCTCTTCACTAATTCCATTTCTATTCTGTTTCTCATAATGCAATTCTCAGTAATTTTGAATGAAAATGACTATAAGTTTGCTAGTAACCGACCACAAAATGCTCTCTCTTAGCCTCAAAATGGTAATTTTTTTCTAGCAGGGTTGTTTCCTCGTGAAAGTCCGATCGCCAAAGTGTTACTAAAAATTTGTGTTTTAAGGAAAAAAAAATATATATTGAACGGTCTCGTTGCCAGCAAAACTACAATATTCTACTTATTCGTGAATTCGTTATTCTTCGGGTGGCACGCAATCAACGAAGAGCTTGAAAAAGTAAGACCAGTGCGCCTCATTACGATTCAATATTAATCGATCCAGAAAAAACCTTCCAACCGATTAAACTTAGGAACCAAGAACAATCAAAATTTCAATTAAAAAATCTTCTCCAATTCGTCCAAGCAACCCGCGCATATTTCAGTCCATTCACCATGCACGCGGTCGTGGGTCGCTGACGAAACGCTGCCTGGCGCGTCCGATCGGAATTCGGGTATAACGGTAAACGTGTGTCTGCGGGACCAAAACACAACGAGCAGCAAACAGCAGCAGCAGCAGAAGCAGCAGCTTCGACCTCGATGAGACGAGTTGTGACGTTTCCGATGCGCTTGACCTGTTCAAAAAGATCCGATTTCCCGCGCCGCATTCATATTCAGTTCTTATGATTCACGGATCTATCCTTCGATTGGGATCGTATGCGCTTTGGAATGTTTTTTATATCGGTGCGCGCTTTGATTTGTAAAATCGGATATTGCAGTAGTTTTATTGATGCAGGTTATATGGCTTTATACACATATATTGAGGTGTGTAGTTAACGGTTCTTGTCGAAGGATGATTGAGTGGAGGCCTGGAACAAGGTGTTAATATGGATGAGATTGTTGAATTGATCGTTTTTACTGCGCAGGCTTATAGGACGTCGAAAAAAGTGTTGGGTACGTAATTAATCTGTTTTGAAATCGGTGCGCGCGTCAGATTATTTTTTTTCGAAATCTATCAAACTTTATTTACTCACATCTTTGTCAATACGGATTTGTTTAGGTATCAATTATTATCGACTGTAATAGATTCCTATATCTTTATACCTGATGTTCAAAGGAGTATAATTGCTTGTTTACTGAACTTTTACTGCAGATTGACAACAGTATACAATCATAAAGAACATCAGAGCTTATGCTCGTCAGCCAAAGAAATTTTCTACTGCTGCACGGTTCATTTCAAGAAAATATTTAGAAAATTTTTCTCACAGTCCCAAAACCCATACTTTTTTCCACAATCATAAAAAGAGAAGATCTTTTTTTACGAGGCGTCTAGACGACGGGTAAAGCGAAAAGAATTAAAAGCGTTCCGCGCATGCGACAAAAGTGAAATATTATGTCGGTGTATGTGTATATCTCTTGGAAAGTCGCCCTCGAATCCGACAAAGAGAATTGCAGAGCGTCGTCGCGGTGAAAAAAAAAAAAAGAAGAAGAAGGTATAGTACGAGGAAGGAAAAAGAAAAACGCCGCTTGCCTGACTTTCCTTGCGTCTGTGAATGTCGCCGGCTACGTTTAATAACGCATCTCTCTGGCAAAGTGCATTTTTGAAAGTAATTGTTTCGCGGATGACGCTCGAGCGATCGTAATTGTACGCTTGCGGGTTTTATACTCTTGCTCATTGATGCATTCCCGGAGTAAAAACCGAATTGGTGACAAGTTGGGCATCACGAAAAAGAAAACACGGCTTCCCCCAGTTCGTTTATACACACATACACACATACCTATACATTACCTATACAGGCATTAAAAGCGTAGTCGTACACAATAATATGACCCACTTGGCAAACATGATCTATAAAGTTATGCGAAGGAAAAGGAATAAAGTTTATAGTTCAGGAACTATAAGGAAGGATAATATGGGTCAGCTGCGGAAAGCCGTAATGTATGCATACTAAAAGTATAATTTATCGCGGAATTACGTTAGGATTAGGACCTCTTTTTTTGCTCATTGTTTGATTTATATTCGCGGCCGCGGCGCCGCAGTTAAAATCTCTAGCCCCAATTTTCAACGTGCTTCGAGAACGGTTTCACTGCTACGAATTCCGAACTTCGTTAACGCTCACTTATAATGATAGTGAAAAAGTGGTGCAGCTCTGCTTTGTCCGATAAACGTGTATGATGTAAAGATACATACAATGAAATCCGGAGTATAACGTGAAAGGTTTTTCATTCAAATTCCAAACGTAACGCGCGCAGCTTCCATTCTTATGCAACGGCGCTACAACGACATCCTTTAAAAAAGCATCAGCCACGCGTGCGTATCGCGACGCATCTCGCATATCAATGAGTGTGTATATCCACGCGCGGACCAACTCGAATCTGACCGAATTACACAAATATTCGAGCTGATCATCGCCTGTGTGCAGCGCAGCTAGTCAAAACAGCTTATCGCGCGCTCTCTTTTTCGTCGGGCGTATACAGGCGCGATCACCATGAAGGCATATTAATCTGGCCGCTCGGCTTAGTGTGTAGATGGAGCATTACACGCGCGAGAGATTCCCCGTGTGCGCGGCCGCAAGGAGAGTTTAATAACCGGCGATTAATATGTGCGCGGCGGCCGGCGGCTAATGCACCGCGAGTAGTAGAGGCAGGAGCGATGGACTAGATTGAAGATGCCATGAATGCGCCGGGCGCGCGTGTGTGCGCCAAGGCACCGCCCGCGAGGAACATTTTCTCTAGACGCGCGCGTCTCTCTCTCTCTCTCTCTCTCTCTCTCTCCTGTATTTTATTTTTGTGTACCGCGGGCTCTCTGATTTTCTTTCTCTTTTTTGACGAGCGGACAGGAAATGAAAGAGTCGCGGATGCCGCGTGTGCAACGGTTTTTTCTTTTGTACGTTATGCTCGATTTTTCGGTGTGCTTCGGTTCTTTTTTTCTCTCGCCCAGCGAGAGTTCGATTTGTAGAAATGATCGCCTTTTTCTGGAATGACGCTCCGAAATAAATGTATGCAATTACGTTTTTTTTTTAGTCGGCGATGGGTATAGCGCGATGTCAGTCAGCCGTTAAGTGTGACAGCGCGATCTCGACAAAAAAAAAAGTGACAATGCTCGCTGGAGAGTCGGTGATTAACAGTGGCATTTGTAATTCAATATGTTTATTGTTTTTGTTCGCTATGGGTTTAAGTTTATGGATTAGTGTCGCGCAAATTTTGCATCTGTATGTAAATATGATGATTCAACGATATTTCAGGACAGTAGCGAACTTGGGATAACTTTTTTCGTATTTGACAAGTGAAAATGCTGTATCCGAAGATTTGTTTGAATTTCATTTCTCTCTAGGATCGCTGATTTAGAAAATACAGGTTTTACCAAGTGTACGGGTGCATAGCGTGTGAGTGCATATGTGTCCGACCTTAACTTTCAAACGCGTATACGTTTTCATTTATGATTTTATCAAATATATAGGTCGATGCCGAGTTAGAATTTCTTCGGTGTTATTTAGTGCGTGTTTAGACATAGCCTTGCAAAAAAATGAATAAAGTTTGTATTTCAAATCAATTTTTAACCCTGCAGATAAAACATTTCATAGAATTTATATAACTACAAGCATGCTGCTATACAGGCTTTTAATATAGAGCTTATAATAATTGTTGCAATCATACAATAAAGTACTGAACTATTAAAAACCGAATGAAAATTGTTTTTCTTACAAACATTCTGTGCACCATCTTCTAGGAAATTGTCAAAGTGATCGTAAAAATTCAAAGAAGTATTTTAATACTGCTTCATGGCTAGGTACAAACACTTTAAGGATAAAAATGCAAAAGGAAGAAACTACCATTTTTTTATTGACTATAAAAAAATTAAATATTTATATATCCAGATGACGGTATATAAGCTTTAGAGTCCGTTATATATCTTTCTAAAACCATTTTAGCAGAGATGATCAGCTTTTACTGTTAACTGATATTTTCTTTGCAGTATAAGTAGTAGTCTGTGAGCGAGAAGACAGGAAAATTGAGCATTTCGCAATTGAAATTTTTCGTTGAACAAATAATTAGTCCCAATAGTACTACTTACTGTCTCTGAACTAAATATAAAATGTGTGCGCAAGGCAAAGAATCATATCGATCCAGAATCTACATCTTATTTACTCTTTACACTAGAAAGTATACTGAAAAAAAAAAAGAAACAATCATGTCCCATATTCTAGATCCTCAACCAACTCCACAAAAAGAAGTCCGGGCAATCATTCCAAGTGATTTCGTTCTCGAGAGGAGCTTCATTACCTCTCAATCGCAAGACCTCATCTCAATGTCATCGATAAGTACATCTCGGCCAACCTAAATCCCAGTCCCCATCCCACAAAGATCCAAACAATCCTCAAAAGATCATATCCCAGCTTCTAAGTACAGCGTCGACAGCAGCATTAAAAATCTCCGATGCGAAAGCTCGGGATACACACACACGGCGCAGACTCCGAAAACGAAAGCGAATCCAATCGAAATCCTCGCATACCTACGCATCCTACTATATATATAGGGTTCTCCGCCATCTCGAAAAGTATCGACCATAAAGCAAAAAAAAGGACAAGCTCGGGATACACACACATACACACCCACACACACAGAGGCATACATACACAGTCGGGTATAGACACGCCTTAGGGGGAGAAAAATCCAGCGCGCCTATAAGGCGCATTAAAAGGCTATGGCGTTGCCGCGCGTGGGCACGCGCGCATCATAGAAGGCGTGCGCCTGCTCCAGATCCGTGACACGGTTCTCCGACTGCGGTGCACATGCGCCGAGTTCCTCCATGCATATATACATATATACATGTATACATGTAGGTATACATATCGGCTGAGAGGCGAGTAAGCGTAGCTTTGCGTATCGCGAATGAATCCGCCTATGCATATCCGTGTGACTCTCTCATTAGACTGGATGATGTATGCATGCAGATTCCGATGATCGTTTCCTCTTTTTCTTTGCATTGCTCTGCTCGCGAGCTCTTGTGAATTTGTGTACTGGAATGTATACTCGCCTGTTGATTTGCTCGACCTATACAAGTATGCAGATGTTATTTAGGCGTTTATAGGTAAACGATGGTTTAAACGATGAGATTTGTATGGAGACGCCGCGTGTGATGTTGAACGATGCTATTCGGAGGATGTTTGCGCTCGCTACCTAAAGCAAATAACTTTCATCGCGCGCGCGAGCATTGCTGTAGGATATCGTTTTTCCCGGATATGCGCATTGACTGTACCTCGACATTTTTATTGGATTCTTCAAACACGAATAACTGACATTCGACAACTACTATCGCTAATGCAAATAATGAACTATTGAGATGGCATAAATTATACTCAATTTAATCCTTTGACTCCTAAACGAGATTTAATTTAATAAACGTGTAGCTAAACGATTGCATTTCATGTAGTCTTTGGCCATGATTTACGCAGATCATTAAGCGTTGAAAGAACAATCAAATATCACCGCGAAAGGCAGAAAATGGGAGAGTACCACAGCAGGTGTCGTATGAGCTTCCACTACAATGAACACTGCAGTGTAATCCATGATGAGTTGGCTAAATAGGCATTTGAACGAGTAGAGCGTAATTGCTTGGAGTGCCACTATTAATAATGTCAGTGAAGAAGTAGTATTAAAAACTTAAGTTTTAGCAATTCAAGATTCATCAAATATTTAAGAATTTTATTACATTCTCTTTATTTACTAGTTAATAGGTATACAAGTTTATCAATTCGATTCAATTTATTTTATCTGAATATATGAGTAAAGATTTTTTATGAATGCACAATATATATAATTAATTTTTTAAATCCTTGGTATACATAAGAGAAATGCACGTGCTTACGAAAAACAGTATACTCTCTAACATAAATGTCACGGTTTTATATGCATAAAGAGGACTGAAAGGCAATTTAGAACACAAATACTAATAAGGAAAAGGATTACCAAACGAGAACAGTCGCGCGTTATAGAACGAAATGCAAATAATGCAAGAAAAGCCCATTTGCATTAAATTCCAATGGGACGTTGAATGAAAAAGTAAAACATACAAGTGAGCACGACATGTGAAATTTGGAATAGCCTTATAAGCCAAATTGAGGAGATTTGAATTTGATTTTGTTCCTGGAATCGAGCATCCGATGCGTGTACCACGACAGTCCGATCTCCGACTGAGATCAACTGAACGGTTTACCGTCGTCCTCATCAACGCATACAAACGCACATAGCTTTCGTTCGTTTTCCCTACTTTCCATGAAAAAATATCTGATCCTACATATTATAAAGCATGTACGGTTTATATTTTATCTCTGAATTATATTACTGCTTGCGACTGCGATGCATACGATGTTTATGGTATAGTATCACTGTAGTTATCTGGTACTCAATTTATACGAATAATAATATACATTTGTTGTAACATTATAATTATTTAATGATCGCGTGAAACGGTAGCGTGTAATTTTTCATACTTCTGTAGTGCTCGTTCAATCCAATTTCTAAATTGTAGTGATTTCTGAGTGAAAGTAATCATCTTGTATTATTATAAATCGATTGTATAATAATACAGCTTCGAACTGGAACGACAAACTATTCCTCATTGAAAACAACAACAAAAGTCAAAATAAAGGCAATAAAAAAATTAATTTCAGCTATGAAGTTTTGTACATATAGCAGCCAACTTCACTGCACAAAGTGAAGATGTAGCTCTATTTATAAAACTACTCCCATATGTAATTACTTGTATTTATGCACTGTTAGAACAGTATTTCATAATCAGATAGCATTGTTTTAACTACAATACCGTAACACGTGCGATTGGATAGCCATTTAATCGTGAGCTACATTTTGATACTCTCACACACTACTTGCATCGCTAACGACTACTTGTTTACATACTCCACATTTAAATCCACTAGTTTTTTTACTTTAATTACAATAAAAATTAATAAGAGCCAAAATTTTGACACTCGTTAGTGAAAATTGATCAACGATCTTACGGATAACTCTTGATGATTCAGTAGGTTGCGGAGAAAAAAACGGAACGTATAAATAACAATAAAATATGGAAATTCGCCATCGGCTGAATGAAATCTCAACGTTTAGTATTCACTGTGTGAATCGTAAACGTCCCAACTCGCGCGCATAAAATCTTGAATTATGACTCTTACGATCGTTTGTATACAGTAACGATTTTATTAATTTTAATGCATTAACGATGCTTTCTTTGGTCTCTTACTCGTTAAGCTGGAACTTTATGACGTGCTGCGAGTAACAATGACGTACATACTATTACGAATTTTATATGGGTAGGTAAGAAATTCTTCTATTCAAGCGTTATTGCTCGTTAATATGCAGAAAAAGTACTGATAGAAAGATAAAAAATAATTAATTACCCTTACACGAGCGCAACGAGAATGTTCAAACAGATGATAGATTAAATATTTTTTATATACGATCTTATTTATAATATTTTGCCGATATCCTTACATACTTTTAAGCGCACGAAATACTTTCGTGCGAGCGATTGTAATCAGATTATTAATTTGCTGGAAGTAATAATTTCTTTTTGTGGGTCACGATTACCCGTGCAATTAAAAATATTTAACTTAGAAATAAGAGAAAGCGCCAATCTTCAAAGATGAAAATACGGATCTTTCTGCAAATACTGTACCAATGCTAAAATAAATATAATGAACTAATAAATGAAGTCATTGATTTTTTAATTGTTTAAATTTATATTTCATTATATTACAGTATAATAATTAATATATTTTACGAATTCTAAAAATATTCTGCATAAATCAGTTTAAAAACGCATTAAGAATATGTGTGCCATAAAACGACTAGAAATAAGATCTCATAGTTATTCATTTAGCGATGATCCGCCTAAACGCATAGTATCATTCTTAACTCGTCCAGTCGCTAAAGAAATTAGTACACCAAAACAAGACTAGTCACCGTTCGTCAATGCGACGATATAAGCCGATTAAAAAAGCGTAAGCACAAGGGCATTAATCAATGGCAATAAAAAGCCAAAGTATCGACGAGACTCGAATGAGTTGGAGATTATATACAGACACGAGAGACGCGCTTTTAAACGAGACAATCGATCATCATCTTCAGCCTCTAGGCTAATCGTTCACTTGTCGTACATGCGTTGGATACACACGCGAGTCAATGCGAATCCCATAGAGAAAGTAGTCGCCTATAGTCCTACGAATTTCCTTCTATCGTGCCATCATCTATTAGCGTTTCTCAAAAAAAAGTATCGTGACCTACACTTGCAGGATTTTATTCGTGACCTCGTGATATTAAACGCTCGTGTGTATGTGTGTAAATGTCATTTTTTAGATTTTTTAGGATTGTCTGGATTGGAGGCGAGCTCTGCGTGAATGGGATTTCTGGGGCACAATTTCGCCTGGAAGTCAACATTGCTATAACGTGTATTAAATATTTTACGGGAAGAAAAGCTTTTTCAGGTTGAACCCCGTTTGAATTGCTCGTAATAAAAGTAATTGCACCCGCAGTTTTATATTTAACCGTTGGCAATGATTGCAATTGCTTGTGCAATATCGTTCAATGTTTGTCATGCACTTGCAAACACTGCTATTTCAATAAATTTATTTAATCAATGCAATTGTAAATCGATATTTGGAGGTTTTTTTTTGTTTGGAATGCGAAATATTCGGTGTTGTAAGGATTCATAATTTACGTTCTTTCATATTATGTTAAAGTATTTTTTCTTTTGGAAACAGGCTTTAATTATGTTGATATCTCAATTTAATAATATTAAAATATTGAATATAATGTTCCATATTTATCTGACGCTAATTTCAGCGTGGGAAGGAAGTGAAATGTTATGTAAATTTCATTGACACTGAATATATCCACAAAAACCACTGATGCCTGGTTTTCCGTATAACTGTCGCAATAACTCGCGATTTTATTGTGCATTACGAGCTATGTGTAATTTTACTTCATCATTTGTTCTTATCCATCCGTAAAGCGGTTCTAAAATCTACAAACGATCATTTATCTGGCTGTATTTACGTCTGTTAAGAAAGTAATAGCAGTTCTTGCCACTTCTTTTTATTGGAAGACTGTGAGTTTGTGAAGTATGAACGAACCTCTAATGAAAAGAAAGATTTCAACTAAATTGACGACAATAACAAACATAGATAAAAGTAGTGTTTAGAAACCAGTGAATATTCACGTTTTTTTATGGTACAAAAGTAATAGTAACATACATACCTAACTAAGAATTCGTTTGCAAAACTTTTTGTGTAAGAATAATAATATATCTGTAACATTTAAATTATATGTCTAGAAACATTTTCGTTTCTTGCACTAACATTAAGCAATAAAAATAGGTTCCATGATTTCGTGACGGAAATTTTGACGATTTAATGTGATTTCAATAAAGATTCAGATTCTAATGACCACAATCAAATAGTTTTCTATTCTCAGCATTGAACTTGAATAATTATTTTTAACCTCAATAAAGATGCAATTATTATCAAATTAACTGCCAGTTCACGATACCAGGAACATTACAACCAGATCTAATCCCACAACCTCATAATACACCTCGTATCGCACTTTATGGAGGATAGAAAAACGTGTGTACACGATAAGTTGACTGGATTGTTTCATTAGCGGAATGAGATTAATTCCGCGGTGGAAAGACACGTGATGAAACTAGATGATGATGAAGATTGTCTTTGAAGACTCTAACCACTATACGTATCACTTGTTGTAAAGGAGCTTGTTTCTCGATACATATGAAACCAGCAATTAGCCAATTTTATCGCAATTTAGATCTGTTTAAATCCAACGATTTTTTCCTCGCAAAAATATTCCTCAACGAAATCTTCAAACCAAAAAAATGGACAACTATACAAAAATGATACACTCGAGAATTCCAGTTACTCGGCTCGCACAAAAACTTCCGTATACAACCACAAGATTTACAACGGATCAATCGCAGCGGATATCGATAGAGACGTGACTACAACAACTCGAGTCGCGATAGTCGCGCGTGTATACGCGTGTCCAAGTCCGCTCTATGCGCATTCCACGCAGTTAATACCAAGAGCAAGCAGAGAGCTGCAAGAGCGATAAAGAGAGCAAAAGCAGAGAGATATAACGCAGGAAGATTTGGAGTACGCGTGTCGCGCCCTGAAGGATACCCAAGCTTGTCCATGCTCTCTCTCTCTCTCTTTCTCTGGGGAAACCGAGTGCACTCGAGTACGCACGAGTACGGTCGATCCCACGCGCCTCCCGTGTTATACCCCCCCGCTTAGCTACATACAAGCGCGACGACGACGACGACGACGACGACGACGACAAACCGCGCGTGCTCCTGGGGGCCGGTGGTGGCGGTCTCCGTTCGAGTCCCACTCTCTCCACGAGTAAGCCGCAGGAGCCGGGGGACCGTGCGATCCCCCTTTTCTCCTATAGCTATAGACTTCGGGGGGGCATTATATACAGAGCGCAGTACAGCAGAGAGAAGTCCCCTCCCTCCACGTGTATCTCGTAGTGGCAAGAGGTGGCGGCTGCGGCGGCTGGCGCGGTCTGCTCTCGGTGAGCGCGTGGCGCGCTCGCGCGGGGCCTTGTAATCTGCCGAGCGAGATCTACGTATATAAAGTGGCCGGGGCGAGAGAGGCGCCTCAGAAGCGTCGCTCACTCCGCTTGCTCACGCATATTGTTGAAAAAGGGCCTCCTCCGCGCGCCGCAGGCCTTGAGAGAGAGAGAGAGAGAGAGAGAGAGAGGAAGGAAGGAAGGAAGGTAGCCGAGGATCGCTGATTGAGACACTGCGTTAACTTGTTCGCTGCGGAACTCTTTCACTGCCTGGTGAGCCCTCTTGATACAATTATTTCAGGGATTCGGAGCTCGTTGCTAATCTTTAGGATTTGGGGGAGATATCGAAGTGTTTCAAGTTCGCGAGTTTTTCTGGATGGTGTGTTTAGAGACTCTTTTTGAGGATTATCGTGTGCGTGATTTTGTCGAATAACCAAGTTTACGGTTCAGTTTAATTTCGATGTTATAAATGTTAATGTTTTATCGACGGGGATGAATGAAACATTTTGTTCGGTTGATAGATTTTTGTTGGAAGATAGGTTGGATTGTAAGAACTAATGTGTGGGTGTGCTTTTAAAGTGGGGTTTTTTTATTCTAACGATGGTCAAATAAATTTTTGAAAAAGGCTATTAAGCTTATGCAAGTGGTTTAGCCGGCACAATTAATTCACTTCAATTGAATATTTTAATTTATCAAATAATGAAATGATACCGTTATCATACTGTTTATTGATTAGTTTGTTTTACCCTTTAAACCATGAATATATGAATTAGAGAATAGTAGCACGTTTTACAACTCGATGAATATATTAACTGAAAAAAATTTACCACAACAAACGTAAATTTTTAAAGTAAATTTTACTACGGTGCGTTAGGTTAGTAGAGCAGTAAGCAGTTGATTAATTGTTATGCGTTAATTATAAGCAATTGAATTGTCACATTATAAGCAACTGAATATATATGTGTATTCAACAGCGGAAACTTTGAAGTTCCGTTGGAATTAGTTGAATATACATTGAAATTCATAGCATTTTTAAATTCAGAAACAATTAATTGGTACTCATTAATTTCATACATGTATGGATTATTTAATAAAAAATTATTCCACATCTACCTTATATTCTGGGTCGCGAGATTTATAGTGCATAACGTGTGCATATTAAGGGGAAGGGATGGACTGAGACCGGAACTATAACCATAAAGCAAATAGTTTGCTTTTATAGAATGTATTCATAATGTGATAGCGGAAAAAATTTATTTAAACAATTTTTTGCATTACATCTACAGAAATTGCCAATACTTTATATTTTTTTTAATTTAAAATTAGATTCTGTTTTTGAATGCAGATTTACAATCGTTTGTTTGCTATAATCTTTCATTGTTTTATAAATTTATGACTAGTTACATATAAGAAACTTTGTTATGAACAATCTTTAAATATTTTGTTAGAGTTTTTACGCTCCTACTTTATTTATATATATTATTACTATTACATTAATTGCAGTTGGTGAGAATATAGGATCAATAATCTTGAATATTAATATTGTAAAAATAAACTCTTTTCTTCGAACCTATCAAACGAAACTAATGTGTGTATCCTCCTTGCTTTACAGCGTAGGAAAATGAAGGCCATAATTGCACTTTTAGTCGCGTGCCTAGTGGGCATTGCACTCGCCAGTCCAGTGGAGAAGCTCGACGAGATAAGCGTGGTCGAGAAGTTGAAGGTGACTGACCGACCCAAAAACGAGGAGGAACTTCTGCGCAAGCTCAATGTCAAGTGCTCGCAGAACGACCTGAGCAGCTGCGTCATGCTCAAGGTCGTCACCTACATGAACAAACTCCTCAAGAAGGTGTCGATCGAGTTGACCGACGACATCGAGATCCGCAAGACCAGCCAAGCCACGGAGGAGGTCGTCAGTTTCCAGTCGTCCGGCCGTAGTGGACAGGATGATGAATCCGAGGTCTTCGACTTGATCGCCAGCAAAGTCTACGCCTTCGTAAAGTCGCGCAGCATCAAGTGGAGGTTCCTTCCCGAGGATGACGTTGTTGTTTCCGCTAAGGAAGACGACAGCGGATCTCTCAACCTTGGACTGTCCATCGAACGCTCCGACAATGCGGTTCAGGATGGTAATTATCAATATAATTTTTATTTTTATGGTCAGACTAAGCAGGGTCTGTCCATAGTAATTGGAGCAGAAAATTTACGGTTTTACCGATAGCTTTTTGAGCTTTTAAAACTGGTTCGAGCACTAGAAATGTAGAGCGGAAAAAACGAAGTCAATAGAAGTCATAAGTTTAAGGAAGCAAAGTTTACGGTACAGCAAAATTTTTTGAATAAGTTGTAGCTTAACGATGGCTGCGCTTTTACGGTTAAACTTTTATTTCGGGTTTGGACCAGAATCGAACAAAAACTGGTTTTGTAATGTAGAACCGACGTAATACTGGTAGTATCTTGGAAATGAACGGTTTATTGACGTTTTTTTACGAGCAGGTGCTTTTTATCTGTAACATCAATTTAACAAGAAATTTAAATCTACCTGCATCACTGATTAGCTCTTAAATTTACGGGATACTTACAGTTTCTTATTTAAGAATCGTGACACCTGTGCAAAAAATGCTGTACTTAAAAATTAAGGAATACTTTTTCTAAAGCTTAACCATTTTTTGCGAAATTACACAATCGAATGTCTATTTAACTTTGTCTTTTTTTCTACTATAAAACTTAAAGAAAGTTCATTTTTTTGTTGCACGCCGTAAATTAGATACATAATTGTAAAACTTTTAGTTTCACACGCGGTTTGTCACAAACGTTAATAGCAACGCTACTTTTCTCACGCCACTTGTTAACATGATCGTAAAAACCTGCAGATGACCTTGAAATTGAGTATGACTTTTAAGTCACAAATGCATAGAAAATATAACTCCACTTTCATTGTGGGATCGATATTGTTAATTGTTTTTTTTTTGCGGTGGTTGAACTTTCACCCAAAATGTATTGTATTTTTTCCAGAACGCTTATGAATAATTAGCATTTACTCCCGTTACTTGCAAGATTCAGGGCAAACCGAAATTACGCCTGATAATATCTTGTAGCAACACCTCCTTTAAAACTTCCTACTTGCATATCGTGGTTGCATACACTTGTTAAGATACCGTAATAATTATACAGAGTAAGTTGTGGAGAATCATAAACAAGAATGTTGCTCGTATTTTGAACAGATGACGATATATTTATTAATGTATTCAAACTTGACTTCTTGGAATGCATTTTGAGAGTTTCAAAATTGTTGAATAATTTATTCATTGTTAAAATATTTAGTAATGGAGAGAAAATGTTAAGATTAAATTTTTGCATTAAAAAATTTTTAACGTGTTGATGGTTGATAATATTTTTATTTTAAATTAATGAAAAGACTTTTCCCACACTTATCTAATTATGTATTAAAAAGTGACATTTAATTACTAATTTAGGAAAATGTATACTTAAAATTGGTTTGCGGTGTGTATGTGCACATAACATGTGCGTTAATTTGAAGTTTGTATACATTTTTAAGATGCGGTTGGATCCCGCGAAACAAATTAAATTATACCCTGCGTATAAAGTACACATTCTCATTATAATGAACCACAAAAGTATACAAAGTATTAACCGTCGCGCGAAAGTTACAAGTCATATAAATATTATATTTCCCATTCTTAGTTAACTTTATTTAATTCGGTAGAACATAATAGAAAAAAAATTTCAGTTTCCGAATTAATTTATATTTATTTGGGATATGAATTAGTCAACGACTCGGTCTATTAAACAGTTTAAACATACGACTAAAGTACAGTAGAAAAACGTATAAAATTAACAGAAATAAATTGATTGAGTAATATCTCATGAAACACAAGAGTAAAACAAGAAAATTGCCCATAATTTGTCCTGCACCTATTTGCTCAATCACGCTCAGTATTTCAACATGTCATCTAATTCACTCGTTTCTTATTTCCAGGTCGTGGCAAGAAGAACAACATGGGACCACTGCTAGCAGCCGCAGTTCTGAAAATCGGTCTGATCGGTGGTCTGGCCTTCAAGGGATTGGCTCTCCTCGTCGGCAAAGCCCTTCTCCTCTCCAAGATCGCCCTCCTTCTCGCCGGTATAATCGGCCTGAAAAAACTCTTCTCCCAACAGAAGCACGTGACGTACGAGGTGGTGGCCCACCCGCACCACAGCGCCAGCCACACCATCGAGACCCACGGACACGGGGACTACTCAGGCGGCTGGGCAAGGAGCTTCCAGGAACGCCAGGCTGAGGCTGCCCAGCAGATGGCCTACTCCGCGCACGCACCTCAATGAGCTGTTGCGCCGTCTCGTAGCGCGAGATGATTGTGAGAGAGAAAGGGAGCGGGATCGCGAGGAGATGCGCTGCGGCTTATTCGGGGTTCGCCAGACTTTGCGCGGTATATACGAGCTGTTTGGGCGGTTGTCGAATGGATCTGCGAATAATTGGGAGGTACTTAGGTGGGTGATAATCAGCACGATTCGGTGGGAAGGAGGTTAGTTGGTCGTGTCATGGCTCGTACTCGGACTACTGGATCGATCATACGTGCAGTTAGACCGGTTATGTAATCGTGCAGTCCAGTAACCTCGTTGCTCTTGATTCAATAAGGAAATTTATCTTTCGAAGTTAGGTTTTTCTTTTTTGTTTAGAAAACTTCGAGTATCTCTTTGGTGACGATGTATGATTCTCTAAATTTAGAGGACTCATCATTGCGCTAAGATAGCAAAGATTTCCAAATGGGTTTACAAGATCCTCTTTCGTAGTAAAGTAGCATCATCTATTACCAATGAATTGTTCTCAGATCCATGCAAAAACTGACGAGACATCGATTTACTTGTGTAACAGAATCCAGATTCGTCGACGTTCTCATTCGTACTCCCGTTCTTGATAATTCATGCATCTCTAGCCTTTAATGGGACTAGCTTAAGTCAACCTTCCTCACACACACACACACATCACTCACCTTAGCTTTAAGGAACAAAGACCCTATCCCCAATTTCCAATCTCATCGTCATCGTTCATCATTTCATCCTCCCCCAACAAAATAACCTACGACTGACGTCAACGTTGACTTTCTCACAACCAGAAACGAATTCTAACAGACGTACGACTTGACCGAAATTCGACTTGAATGCACGTGTAAGAGCATCATTTCTATTTATTGACAACACGAACGTGGTGGTACCAATATTACCTTTCCTGCAGTACTCGAGCGCGGAAAAGCTTCATGTACACGTTTTTGTCCGCGCCAAGTATGTAGGTCATCGCAATTTTCATGCCCATATACGTATGTGTTCTATGTACATATATATATATAAATACCTAACTACTACGCATAAAAGAAACCGTTTAATTAATTGACTCGACTATGTCGTCTAAGTATAACGAACGAATCGATACAAAACTGGACGGACACAATAATCCCAAGCAAACCATACAAATACCCTAAACAGTAGCTGGAGCATTCTTCGCCTAGTTGGCATATCCCGCGACAACTATTACCGTATACCGACATGCGAACAGACACATACTTTTACGCACTTTACGGACATGCGAACAGCCACATACTTTTACGCACTTTACGGACATGTGAACAGGAACATACTTTTACGCACTTTACGGACGACGATGCGTTTAACGGTTAACGGATGCACACTACGCCACAGGACGAGGAGTTGCGCTGTTGCTCCACGCGATGCTGCGCGCGTCGAGGAAGGCACGCACTCAACCCACTTTCGCGTGCCGGCGATTGGAAAAAAAAAGATGAAGTAAATTAAGACGAAGAAAGAGAAAAAAACGACGAGAGGAGAGAAACAGGTCCGATCAAGGTCACTACCGCACGCGGGAGAGACGCCACATACACGCGACCAGACACTGGACTTGAACTGGACTGGACTGGACCGGAAGTTAACCGATCGACGGAGACCACCGAGTCAATATCCTCCTTTCTTTTTCTTTTTTTCCCCATGTTGTTATTTATATCGGACTGTTCTAAGACTGAGACTAATGACACACTACTATACTTCACGGACTGTGGGACATATTTATTAACGCGTTCTCAACTTATCTTTCGACTCTTCATCCTCTTATTTCCTATGCTACTCTTCCTTCCTATTTTTATACTGATATTTTTTTTGTATACTGTCATCGTAGGGACGATACTATTTTATATATATATATATATATATGTATATGCTAACGCGGATCACTTTTCTTCTTTATTTCTGATCTTTTATTTAATATTGTATAATTAAATTATTTATCTCTCATCGATGAGAGCGATCGATTGTATCATAACGTGTTACTGTTGTCTAATGTGAAAATAAAAATATTTATTGTTTTTTTTATAAAAATGCAGCGAATGTTCATTTTATTTTCCCTGACACTTATATACATGCGACACACTCAATTCAGAGCTCAAGAAGCGATAAATTGTTAATCCATTAATCCCATTTGTGCGACCAGGAAGCCGAATAACGCGATAATTGAATTGAATTGACATGACGCATAAAGGCAAGAAAAAGGAATATTTCATCCAAGTAAATGCCATTAGATGTACTATATCGCAGGTTAAAATTTGCGTGAAATCGCCTGATGAATTTGATTACGAAACTGGAGCTCCGACGTAACGCAGTGCGGGTAAGTATTATGATCCGGACGAGCACGAAGGAAAAACAGCCATGCGAACTACTCGGCGTTTTGTGTTTTCTGGAGCTCTCCAAGCGTAAGAAAGTAGATAAGTAGAGTAATTCCATGTTGGGTCGGTCGGGCATGATGCACGACCGCAGTGATTTATATATATATGTCTTTTTTTTCGCGGACTTTCCTCCGACGCCGCCTCCTCCTCCTGCACTTAAAAAGAAATCACGCGAGCTTTCGTTTCGAGTACGACTGTGAGAACATTGTTATATGGTGTACTTACTTATCGGTGATCCCTAGACCACTTACGGCCGCGATGGAATCCTACAAACGAGGAAGTTTCACCTTTCAATTAATCTAACAGTACTGACCCGTAGCCCAGATATTTCCGAATTTTTACATTTATAGAAATTGGGACCGAATAATGACTAGTTTCACTTCATAATCAACCGTTAAATCAATATACGTGTTCGCCGATTCCGCACGTAGTGATTTTATTTGCTTTTTATAACAGTTCATTAATTCATTGAAGCTTATGCTCGCAAATTACTATCTTACGATTGGAACATTTCCCATCCGATTAGCTCGAATTAAACATAACAGTACAATTTGCGTTTCAAAAGTTATGCGAGCAATCCTTTTTAATTATGAATTAATGCAAAAATAAATAACTTTTAAATGTATGTACTTTCATGACTGCGTAAATCACTCATTCAAACATTCCTTCAAGGAATATAATTATGAAAATAAATAAACTATTAACATAAATCACCCCCTTAAAAAAAATTGTACATACAATCATTAATCACTGAATGCGGGTCTAATTTGCAATTTTAATTAAACGTTTTGAAATTTTACTTGTTAATAACCATACAACTGATGTTAATTTATAAATGTTTTTTTAATTATTTAATGCTATCCTTTTAAAACTATATTATAATTGGATTATCACAAAAATCGCACTGTGAAACCTTGCTAAATAAAATGACAATCTGAAATACCGTTAACTATTTTAAATAGGCGGTAATATCTGGTTTAATACTGTTAGGCGCTTTAGCGAAATTCACGTTTCCAAAACAAACTTTGTATTTGTACAAACCATGCGACATTCCGACACCTGCAACTTTCCAAAGTAGTACTTCAATATTTTCATCCAATCAGCTCCTAATTGAGTCCATCAATTATTAGAATTTCAGGGGCAGAATAAAACGTAACAATAAGGTAAATGAGTAAATTCATCAGTACACGACCTAGAGCGCATTCCTCTTTGCGTTCTTTCTGCGAATTTCGCGAAATCCCCGTCGGCACACGTCGTACAGTGATTTGCGCCTGTATCCGGTGTTTAAATCCATTTGTCACGGCGCGTCTCGCAGCGAAATTGTCATAATGCACTTTAATTAGTCCCGTATAAGAAGCGACGGCATCCTAGCTCGCGGCCCACAAAGTGTCGCCGATGCGATCCCGCAGAGTCGCCGCGAAATATGAAGCCCAAGCTTATCGGGCTTGGCCGAAATTTCTTTGCCGTGCTTGTGCTGTACGTAGGCGGGGCTGGTGCAGCGGTCCAGTATCAGGATATCGTCAGGAGGAGGCCTTCGCACGACTTTGAAGTAGAGCAACGTAAGTTGATATACGATTTTTTTTTCAGCGAGATCATATTGCGTTTTTCGATCGGTTGTAGTATTAGCGTCATAGCGACTCATGTCAACATCAAAAAATCAATGTCGATTTTACGTATAAAGACCAAAATAAAATCACTAATTAAATTAATATTGAGTGCTAGAGAGATTGGAATAAGTATTAAAGTGAGTGACTAATTATAAATCGCAGAATTACAATTTGCTCTTCATATAGGAAGATTAATATTTAATAGAAATACGTACAGGAAAAAATTCTTAAAAATATTTGTATCTTAGTTTTTGTAGTATTATTCATTTAATTAGAAGATCCCTCTTCTACGGCCTTACGACAGAACATAACAATTCATTAATTAAAAAGTAATTGATGTAGTAAAATATGCAGTTTTTTTTTCGAGAACGGTACGAAAAATAAAGTAATTATTTATTTAAGTTATATTTATTTTAAATAATGGTAACGTAAGTCTATTTTTTTCATATGCTTGATAGTTTGTAACAGAGAAATCATTTTTGAAACACTGTTATCTATCTTTATTGCAACACCTAGGAATAACTTAAACAATCTCATCAATCGGCAATAGAAACACCATTTTCAAAATTCAATTAGCATTTTTAATATACGAGCTTCCCTTAGCTAGACAAAGTTGCATAATAAGTCCAATAAAGCGTAAACACGAATAAATTCCGCTGCGAATCTGTCCGTTATCTCAGGAACGTTCCTTTTCGGCAAGCTAGTGCTGGTGCCGGTACTCGCAGCCGTTGGCCTCAAGTTCCTGGCACTGCTGCCCATCGTCCTGTCGAAAATAGCTCTGCTCAGCGTGATGAACTTCCTCTCCACGAATCTGAATCTCCTCGTCTCCACGTTGTTCGGTATGAAGAACTTCTTAGGGAAGCATGGTCTGTGGGCACAGGAGGACACAACTCGGCATCCGGAACTGGAGACATTCGCCGACTGGTCCAGTCAACCCTTGATTCAGCCAAGTTTGCGGTATCAGTACGTCGTTGATAAGGATCCGCTGTTGGGGAGGATAGAGGCTACTAAGGCGCCGAAAGTGCTGAAGGTTCTAAATGGGTACATACCGACGGACGCCGGAGCGTACAAGATGGCGTTCGATAGAAGGAGTAGGATAAACGACAAAAGGCACATTCCCAAGGCCAAGGAGCAGAGAAGCAACAAAGCTGCTGGAAAGTACAAATGCTATTGGACAAGTGGTGAAACTAATTCGGCCGAGCAGTACAGCGTGGTTGCAGGTGCAGCCGGGAAGCAGGAAGAGTTTGTTAATAAAAGGAGATTCGATGTGGCGGATTCGTCTAGGGTGAAGCCAAACAATTATAGGCGAAAATTGGACGCGTATACAGGTAAGCATACATTTTATACAGTTTTAATTCTAACTTATACCTGCTTTTTAATGATCAAATGATAATAATCGCGATAGCTGTCGAGCTAACGGCATGAAAGTTGATAAAATATATAATCTAGCTTCAATTAATACGGCGTGCTGATAAATAAAAAAATATAATAAAAGTATAAGTAGAAGTATATTATTTGAGAGGGAATGCAGGATTTGATCGCCGTCTGATCACATTCTACTGTTTCTACTGAAATTAAAAAATGCGTTTTGCAAAATGTTTAAACGTTTTCATCTTTTCATTGCAGATCTTTTACTTACGTATTTCGCTCCTTAATAAATAATGTTTAACTACAATAATTTTATCAACTGATTAAATTAATATTTAATAGAAATTGAAAAATTCTAATAAGTAATACTCGTGCACAAAATCATAAATAGGCAATGTAAAATTTAAAAGTGAAAGAAAAACTTTGTTGAAATTAATTTATTTTATTCGAATAACAAAGATTAAACATTTGCCAGTACTTTTACTATAAAACGTCACACTTATGTCGCACTGCGGATGTGATACTTTAATTTCGAAAAACTACTTTATCGACTACCTTACTTACATTTATACATAAAGTGTATATTCATTCCAGTCATAAGTAACGATTCAATCTATACATTCAATAAATATATGGAAAACAATTACATGAATAATTATAATTATCAAAAGCATTTATAATATAAGAACAGAGAATAATACTGAGAATGTTAAGATCGATAAAGTAGATTCCCGGTAACTTTCGATTCGCTCTCACTATTTTCGCATTCACACTTCCACATTCACGAACCAAACTGAATTGCTGAAATTTTGCGAAGGACCAAACAATGGAATTGGCCCACCCGTGGAAAGTTACGCATCGCTGCCAAATTTTTACGACTACCGGTCGTTCGTGAACACCAATGGTAACGGTAACGACATTGGCCCGGTTTACCGGCAAGTGGCGACGCACGGGAGCGCGGAGAAAATCGACGACGAGTCGGGCATCCGTGACGGTGCAGCAGGCTACGCTCAGCCGCCTTTCACTGACGACCAAGTAAAAGTGGCCGAAAATTACCGGGACGAGATCATGCCGGCCGATGCACAACAGCACCAGCTCGTGTACTTCACCAAGCAAGCGGAATCGACGACGGCTACGGCCAAGTTCAAGGATGATGGCCTCGGCAATTGATTCTTGCTCTGCAACAATGGACTTGCCGATCAAATGTCAAGGTTGAAAGAGAAAAGAGTCTTTTTTTCGTACTAGAGCGATGATTATCTAGGGCTTTTCAAAGTTATATCTTTCTTGATCTGCTGTAATTCTAAGTTCAATATTATAATGTGTTAAACGATTGCAGCAGAATTTAGATTAATATATTCCAATTTTGTGTTTTCTGAAATTACGAGGCTGATCTTAAGACGATGTTCAGAAGTATTTTCAATTATAAAATAACATTGGATAGTAATTTTTGGATCGGAGTAAGAAACGATTTACATTAATCTGTCGATATATCAACTACTTCTTTATACAAAAACGTATTATTATTATTATTATCATTTGTTAACATTTTTAGTTAAATGTCTCACTGTACGTAAGTTATTCTTAGACATATATCATAAATAATTAATTTATTGTAAATAGTTGACTATTCTAATGATGGATATCAATGACTGGTTTGCTGAAAATTGATATGATAGGTTCATATATTTTACTGAAAGAAGGATTAAGACTAAAAAACATATAACAGTTGTTCGGGCTTATAAAATAGCATTTAATTTAGAAAATTACTTTTTTAATAAATAAGATTGATACCAAAGTTTTACTAGGCTATCTTCACAAAGTAAGAAGATTAAATTATTTCTTTATATTAAATATTTTTCCAGTTATAAGTGTTTCATACGTTTTCATTATGAAGAATTCTTCCTATGTGGGAAAGTTTTGGTGCTTTTCTTTAAATAGAATTAAATGACAGAAAAAGGAATATTTGTTTGCAAAATTTTCAGTTCTTTTTTAATAATTACATAAAGATACGTATATTATTATTACTATTAAATATCAAAATATAGCTAGGTAAACCAAAGCTACGATTTGTAAAGAACACCGCGAATAAAATTAATCATTGTCACAAAAAAGGACTTTCTCCTCGACGATTAAGTAGGTAAAATTTTAATGCTGAGAGAAAATAGGTCAATACTTTTTAGAGAATAGACAGTGATTTAATTGATCTTTCAAAGTCAAGGTTACAATCTAAAAGAGAAATGACACATCGTCTTTGGCTACAAAATTTTAACGACTACTTTCATTGATCTGCTAGAGATAATTATAATTTTATTAAGTTTAAAAATAACTCAGCTATATATGTGACTAAATGCAGATTAGTCTTAAAGATTTAGATTATAATGAAAATTTTTTGCTTCCATTGAGTATTCAAAATAATAATTCATTCACAATTCTGTATTTGTTAACTAGCACTTTATTGAAATTATTGTTGGGCCATTGAATTTCTTAAAATTAATTTATTGTGCGTAAATGCAAATGTTACATATATTTTCTGTTAAAAATCATTTTACTCATTGCAAAAAATACCGATAATAACTTAAATATAGAATTATAAGAAATAACTTATACTATAGTATATAGAATATGAATTTTCATAAAGTAACAGATATACATGTAAATTTTTTGTTGTGTTTCTGTTTAAATCTTACAAGAATAAAGTACAAAATACTATGTTTATGAAACCTGTTATATAGAAAGTTTCATCTGATATTTTGTTCTGTTCGATTCATTAAAATGTTCTACAATTAAATTTTTTCCCAATTTAATTTGTTTTTACAAAGTTATTTAGAATTTTCAATGCTCGAGCTGTTTTTTTCCGTAAATAAAAATTCTGATTCTTTTAAACTATAAGCCATCCGTACAAATAAGATCAGTTCCTTTTTTAAAAGTGAAATTGCAGCAGCAGCAGCTCATGTATTTAGATATTTCTAATAATTGGATGTTTTGAACATTAAGTAGAACAAATCCGGCATGGTACGACCAATATGTACACTCAACCGGCATAAGCTACTGAAAGTATACTAGGATCAATATGTGAAGTAGATTTATTTACATTTCATATTATTGTAAGCGATGTAAAATACTTGTAACATACTTCGTCAATACGATTATCTTATTTTAATAGAGAAATTGTACCAAGCCGTTGTTCCTTGGGTGCTTAATTTTTATATAAATAAGAATTATTATCAGTATTAGTAATTTGCTGTATTATAAAGTATTAATTAATTTGCTGAAACACTTTGCTCATCTGCGGCTGCTATGAAATAAAAACCAAATATAAATCTGCAATTTTACTTTTCATTTATCTATAACCCGCACGCATCGAAGCCCAGCCAATCAAAATATTTCCAATACTACCAAAACTATTAGGAATACATCTTCCAGAAAAAAAGATTATAAATATAAGAATCTTAGTGAAAAGTCAAAAACGATCGTCTTCGAAGCAACAGGAGCATACACCAATACATATATGCATATATAGCTCGGCTAGACGGTCCAGTGCCGAGTGGCCTCATTACCGCGTGGGCAAACGCTTTCACCTCTGGTGGCGTCGGTATTATACCGGAAGAAACGAATGGACTCTCGATCGTGGGAGATAAACAGCCCGCCCGCGAGCCCGAGGAGAAAGAGAAACGTGGCTCCGCGAGACGCGGACTTCGATATACAACTCGGCGTGCATACATATGTACGCGCGTGTACAACGGTGGAAAGAAACAAAATAAAAAAAAAAAAGACGAACGTACGAGCCGCGAGGGATGGAGAGAAGAGGAAGAAGGGAAAAGGAGGACTTTCGATTTCTCACGCGCGAATGTCTCGCTTTGCGCGTCGTATATATATCTATACAGGTACTGTACATTGCGGATAAATCGAATCCGCCACCGAAATTGACAGTTCAAGGTCAAGCTATATACACGCGGTATGCCCGCGCCGACGTATCTGCGCGTGTGTACACGCCGACGCCTTCGGTCCAAGGATGTAGGTTGATCGGAGAGCACTTTCTTCGTGGATCATTGTACTCTCACGGACGCTGTTAGAACGTTTCCATCTTTCTTTTTTTTGCTGTAGGTTTTGAGGTGTGTGCGAGACTATTTGCTGTGACAGTATATAGGAAGGTTCTAGAGTTTATTGTGCCCGTGGGGTTTTCCTGAGATATCCTGTTCAAATGTTCGAAATACAAATATATACGGATATAGTCTAGTGGATTTTGTGATTGGGACAAAATAAAATATAGACTATTAATAATTTTGACCTGATTAAACAAAACTTTCCTTCTTATGAAAGATAGAAACTCTATATGGATTTTATTTTTATTAAATAAAACGTATATTGTACACGAGGCGTAAAAAGTTTTGCACGGTACTGTATTAAATATATCTACATATGAAATTCGCAAAAGACGTTTATCTTAAAAATAATCGCGAATAATTATTGTTTGGAGTATACTACCATTCTCAAAAATTTTACTTCTATATTTCTTCATTAAGTGGTACACTGCCAAAAAGCAGAAATTAAAATCCACAATAACTTTCGCGCATATAATCTTTTTATCCTGTAACTTTAGTACAGCTGAAGTAATGCATTTTAGCATAGATAAGAGATTTTTAACATCTTTATTTAAAATACTTATGTAAATTTTCTTATCTGCACTACAACAATGGAGTGACATATAAGATTCGTATTGCATAATTTTTATCAGTTCCATGATGTTTATATTGTTAAAAGTGAGAATGATAATGTAAATGAGCTTTCAGCAGTATTGAATAATAAGTTTACACTTTTTATTCACGTTAACATTTTACGGCTATGAATACATTATAATGAAATATATATATATATATGATTACGCTTATCCTCCTTCTCTACATGAACCATTAAAATTTAAATATTTATGAAATTATAATAATGACCTTTATCAATAGGTGAATAATTCGTAAGTAACATACGTGGAAGTGACAGAAAAAAGTACAAGTACATTATATAATGTTCCACATTGAAATTATCGTTCTTTTAAAACTTTATATCTTCGAACGGTAAAAAAGAAAGATTCTATATATACAATGATTTATGTATACCATCGATTCTCAAACTATCGTGATAGGCAATTGGAAATTTATTCTATAGGTTTCTATTTGTAGACAATTTGAGAGTCTAACGGATCTTTTATGAGTTTCACTATAAACTCATGTGCTATCAGATCACGCAATAATAGCGGATACTATAAAAATATAAAAACAGTAAATAGTACTTACAAATATATCAATATTATTGAACCAATTATTTACATTATGTATGTCGTGAAATAATTATTAGCTTGATTAAATTACACATGTGAACGATGTACTTTATTAATAACCATTCTAAACCATGAAGTTTTTATGTTATATTTTATAATAAAAATATGAACTAATGCCAAATAGAATTATAATGTTATGTAAATTTTCTTTAACAATAATTACTTATTTTGCATACTAAAATTTTAAGTTTTTTATTTTGGTGAAATGTGATATGGCAAAAGAGAAATGCCAGAGTTGTGTTAGGCCTATAATTCGTAAAATACAATGATCGATTTATTGAATTTATTTTGCATTACAGGAAAATGATATTGATGTTTTGTTTGATCGAGACAATCGAGATAAATAAAAAATTTATTTACTGCTCTACTAAATAACTTATTCTATAAGCTTAGAAAACTTTAATAGTTTCCGCCAAAATAACAAACTCTAAGATACCATATGGGGCTACTCTGCGTACTTACTTAAATAAAAAATCCAAATTTAAGCAACAATGGCAGTATATACAATATAAAAAAAAAGGTATACTCGTCATGGTATCCGCGAGAAATAGTATATGTGAGTGTGTGTGCGAGAGAGAGAAGCAGGAGAGAAAATCTCGGCATGTCCGGAGGCGCGGCGGCGAGTCGTCGCGGTGGATCCTCCTTCGCGAGAATGGGCCAAGTGTTACGCGCCGACTCGGGTTATATCCTCAGCGGCGGGCAGTGCTCGTATATACATACATCGCGTGTCGCGCGGGACGGGCGGCATGAGGAAGTGGCACAGAAGAGAAAGGCATATATATACGGAGATGAACTAGATTGGAGAGTGCGCGAGCGAGCGGCGCTCTCTTCTCTCTTTCACCCGTCGTCGTCGTCGTCGTCGTCGTCGCCTTTTTTTTCTCATACCGCTCCTCGCCCTTTTCTCTCCTTCTTCGTTCGGTATGTGTGTTCAGGCTTCATGGCTCAGTGTGAGTGTGCGCTGTTCTGGATAACGCCTGGCGCTCTCACACGTCGTGGAATTCGCGGCCGATAGGCGGCAGTGAGAAAAGCCTGATAATCTTCGCGGAACTACTCGGGAAAAATGTTTTCTCGAAAATGTCTAGCTTAATTTTTAGTCAAAAAAATGTTTCATTTGAATGTAATGGTGGCTTTGAATTTACAGGCTGGATGGGTTGCTTCAGATTCTGTACATTTTATGCGAACTGCAGTGCTGTTAAAACCATCTGATTCGTTTAGAAACGTTTACTAAACCTCATTTATCCGGTCATGGAAACTAAGAAATAAAGGACGATGATTAAATCTTCTTCAAATAAAATTTCATTTGGGATCTACGAAACTTATGCCATCTTTCGGAGCATGAAAAGACGTTAAAATAAAAAAATAGCCTCCTGACCTGTGTATCGGGGAATATTATTAAAAATACCGATTGCATTGTTCCGTACGCTTAACCCTCGCTTCATTAACTGGGCATATGAAAGGCCAAGCTGTATTCCTCACCTCCTAAGTCGGATTCATATTGCCGATTTTATTTAAAAATTGCTATGCAGGTGTTTTTGAGGTCGCTGATTACAAATCCGTGGTCCAAGTCACCAAATTCGAAATAGCGGATCTAACATGGGTAAACTAAAATTGAAAAAAGTTTTACTTAACTCATTTTTATTCAATCAACGGGTATCACCCTTTTACAAAATGCGAATCTGGCAAATACAATTGAATACAAATATCGCAAGGATTATTGATATAATTTCTCATATAATTTGCGTATTCCTTAAATTGATCACTTGAGTTCAAATTAGTTAAATCAACATTAAATTTATTCCATTCTCTTTTTAACCTAAATATCTTCACCTTATATATATATATATATATTAATTTTTTTAAAACTTTCAGGAATCACATTTTGTGCAAAATAATGAGACCTGGCTTTCAATGCTTTATTAAATAGACCTTTGAAATCAAAATCTTCACCACTCTTTATGTTCATAATGTATATCTATATAAACATTCTCTTACAAATATATATATA